>ML978166.1:0-49054 GCA_010015745.1 Setomelanomma holmii
CGTCCTATGAAAGCCTCCCAGGGGGCATGAAAGACGGGTAGCGCCCTGACTAGTCAGGTGCTCCTATTCTTTGGGTGTTGGCAGTGTGTGCAGTCTGGTAGGGTAATTTCCGCCAGTTGAAAAGACTCTATCTAGGTTCTGGGCCGTAGGGCCAGGGATGTGTTAAGCAATGAAGCAGAGCTCTTGTTCTGGGGCCAGTGGGCCTAGGGCGTTAGCGTTAAAGCTGGGGGAGGGGGTATGAAGGTGACAAATGAGAGGGCTTGTGTGTTATGTTTCTTCTTGCAGAAGGGATGAGCGAGGGACTAATCAGCACACGTGAGCGGCCGAGGCCGGTGTTGTATTGATACAGCAGCAACCTGGACATACGGCCTAGGCGTGCCACCAAGTATTCGCGGCCACAAGAAGTTCTTTGCCGTTGTACACAACATGCCTAGCATGCTCCAGTACGTGTAGCTCTGCAGTCTAGGTCCAACAGTAACATATGGTCGTCCCTCTTTCAAGAACGCAGGGGAATTGGTATATACCTCCTGAATCCCAACAGCGTCAATCGCGACGTCAAATCGCTCCTCGCTAAGCTCTCTGATTAGATGCGGTACCAATGGCTGCGCTTCGCGGTCGATCAGTTCGATCTTGCATCTCCCACCTCCTGTCTGAGAATCATCGGGAGTAGTAAGCTTCCGTAACCATTCCATGCTTCGCCCGGAACATATCGCGACGACTCTCCCCGTCTCTCCAACCTTTTCAAGACACATTTGCAACGCAAGATGTCCAATGCCGCCACCAGCGCCGTTCAGTAGGACTGCATATCCGCGCTTCAAGTTCGCAGCTTTGATCAGTTCAAGGGCTGTGGCGCCTGCAATACCTAGGCCAGTGGCTTCGGGAAGACCAATTGTATCTGGCTTTTGCAAAAACGGCAGCGCTATCGACAACGACGTAATCGGCCAATGCGCCGGATGTGCTCTTGACATGCTCTCCTATGGGTATCGAGCCGAAGACTTGCATTCCAACTGCCAATCTGTCCACATCGGTTGCTATCTCCTCAATCATGCCAGCGAAGTCCATTTCTGGAACTGCTGGGGAGGCGCGAAAGATGAAGGGGAGCAGATGCATTACGATAGTGGAGCCGGGATTGAGAGCACAGTGGGATATGCGGATAAGGACTTGTGTTGGGGAAGTGATGCGAGGTCTGGGAATGGTGGTTGGTGCGAGGATAAGAATAGGTGGTCCACGAGTTGTGTGGGTGTATGCGCGTATTGTTGACATACTGATGGATGTGTTGGGTGGAGTGTTGATGGTTGTGATTATGCCTTTTGGTACAGCCGACTGACTGAGACTGGAGAAGTGTAATTGACGAGACAGGCGGAGGTAGAGACGATATTAAGGAGATTAAGAGCCATCAAAAGGGATTTCATGAAGACACGTTGCAGTGTCCAGATCGAGAAGCTGCACTGAAAGTGGTGTGGTACCACGAGGCTCGAATATGGGAGCTGAAGCGACGGCCGAGAGTATGGTGTCAGGCAGCACTTTTGTCGAATGATGTCGTACTGGTAGCGAGAGACCAAGATAGTTATTGAAGGGACAATGAAGTCGTAGAATGAGGCACAGTTTGCCCTTCAATTTCATTGAGGTCGCATGTGTCGTCAACTGCATTGTCGCAATGGTTGAAGGTCGCACGACGGTATTGATTGCGACGAGAAGGTCTCTTTAATTGAGACTAATTCGGACCGCGGAATCATAAAGCTGGAGACGTGTAATTATGAGTCCAAAGGCTGATGGATTATAGTGCATCAGTTGATGGAAGCTGCCATACGAGGTCCTCCGCAAACCCCACCGGCTAAAGTTGCCATCTAAGGGGCATGCGGGGTTGAGCCGAGGCAGGTACATCTCCAATGGACGCGTCTCTCCACAATCGAGCACGAGTATCGAGTCCACAAGCCAGGATGCATTTCCTAATCATAATCTCCTCAGCAAGACGCGTTAGAGAGCTCCAAGAAAACTGCGCAAGTTTCGACGCTACGTCACGAAAACCACCATGACACAGCGACCACTACAAGCATCCTCATCAACATCCGGCTTCTTCCAAGCCCTTCCCGTCCTTCCGCCTCAGTACACATCCGTAGATGCGCTCTCATCAAGCGCGAGATCTCAGCGTGGCCCAAACAATGGATCAGACGACAGGGTCATAGACCGAGTGTCGAGCCTCTACCTTCCATCGAACGCGACCGACGTTACCAAACACTTCCATCACATTGCTCGTGTTTCTCTGCACCCATCAGTTCTTGTGCATGCCACAGATGCAGAGACAAATCCTCCAGTCCTCCGTCCTTTGACCACATTTGGCGAAGAGAACAAGAATGATCCACTATGGACGACAACTGGATGGCAGAAGTTGAAAGAGATTGGATTTGAAGAGGGCGTTGTGGCTGTTGCGTATGACAAGTCGAAGACGATCTACAATCGTCGGATCTACGAGTTCGTATTGAATCACCTCTGGAGCTCAACAGGTACGATGACTGGATGTCCTATGAGCATGACGGATGGTGCGGCTAAGCTCTTGGGTAGACATCTTGGTGAACCAGAGGGAGACCAGCCGGGTCGTAATGCTGTTTTTCAAGAGGCCTACAGGAGACTCACAAGCCGAGACCCAAATCAGGCATGGACGAGCGGGCAATGGATGACGGAAAGGACTGGCGGAAGCGACGTATCTGGCACAGAAACCGTTGCCAATCGCATGTCGTCCGAGGAAGTCGAGCAGGAAGTAAAGGCTGGTCGGGGTATCGATGCTGTTGGTATGCCACTGGGCCCATGGAAGATCGACGGCTTCAAGTGGTTCAGCAGCGCGACTGATTCCGAAATGGCAGTTCTGCTTGCGCGAACGGCTAAAGGCGGACTGTCTGCGTTTTACATACCTATGCGGCGAAGAATTGGAGACAAGGCACCTACGGCAAATAGCATAAACGAAGAAGCGCCACCAACAACCGAATTGAACGGCATCCGCATCCAGAGACTGAAGAACAAGCTTGGAACCAAATCATTACCGACGGCTGAGCTCGAGTTGAACGGTACCCGGGGTTGGCTTATCGGAAAGGAAGGACTAGGTGTCAAGGATATATCAGCAATTCTCAACATCACCAGACTTTCGACAGGAGCTGGTAGCGCCGCAAATTGGGGACGTGGCCTCGCCATCTGCCGCGCATACAGCAAAGTGCGCAAAGTTCGTGGCGGTCTGCTTCAAGACAATCCAGCACACCTACGATGGATGGCAGATGAGACTGTCAAATACTGGGCTGCTGCTCATTTTGCTTTCCTTGGAGTGGCTCTCCAGGGGTCATTGGAGCAAGACTGGGACAATATGGTTGGCGACACGAAAGCTGCGAAGCTCATACCGAAGGACAAGACACAAGTCGCTGCGCTCTTGCGTCTCATATTACCGGTCATGAAAGCGCAAGTGAGTGTCGCATCTGTCCACGGTCTGCGGCAATGCATGGAATGTCTTGGTGGCGTTGGCTATTGCGAAAACAACGAGGATGGCGGCCTTATGAACGTCGCAAAGATCTATCGCGACAACCTCGTCAATCCGATCTGGGAGGGCACAGTTAGTGTCTTGGCTGAGGACGTTGTACGGGTGCTGTTGGACAAGCGACTTGGCGATGGCGACATCCTGCAGAACGTTTTCGCTGCTTGGGTACGGGGTGTGCTCAGCTCTTGCGCACCCGCCTTCAAAGCAGAGGTTGCCATTGTTGAGGAGAGATTGCAGGCTCTTTCCAGCATCGTGCGTGGAGCCACTAAGGATGAGCTCTTGTATCGAGGCCGCGAGCTGCTGGATCATATTCATGTTATCGTCAGTGGTTCTGCGCTTTTGTACGATGCCACTGTCAACCCAGATACGACTACGAACGAGATTGCGATCCGGTGGGTACGATCGAAGTCGCTCAGATCTGTAGCATCGACTACAACTCAAAGCGACTGGAAGAGCACTGTTCAGACGGATAAAGCCATCTTCCTAGGCTTCACTGATGGTGAAGTGAACCAAGCTTCAAAGCTGTAATTGAAAATCGACCACAGTAGTCGCACCGAATCGCAAACATGCTCACAGCCGCTGCAAATTGAAACCAGCCAATCCCTGCCAGTCGTGGTCGTGATAAGCTTATATTGGTGGGTCGGTGATCGCTCTAAGCCGCGTCCCCGCATTCTCCGATGCATCGTCCGGCGTCCACCACCAGCTATTCTGGGTCTCCGCTCATTGTCCGCAAATGGACAAGCTCTACAAATTTTAAGAATGTACGATGCTGATGTCGTGCTGGAGCTTAGTGTTGAGAGTCGTAGCTCTTACTCAAGTTTGTTTCCTGACTTTTAGCTCCCAGCAGAGTCTAGATTGCTCACAGTAAACGTGACATGCGCAGAAGGTTCTAAATCTGTACACCACGACATTTCATGGTCGGCTCTTTCCGCGAGCTGCATGAGACAGTCTAGCTAGTTTTAGCTCGGTGATGCATATCGTACCACGTCGCAGTTAAGAGGCGAGTATCACGAAACGCTGATCTTAGAAGAAAGTTACCAGCACTGGCTGGCAATCTCACCAGGCTATTGGAGTGCCGAGTCTTACCGACGCCTGCTTGATAATGCTTCAACAGAATGACCCTCAGGCCGCCAATCAGTATGTATGCTTACTGTTGAGGCAGGAAGAAGCGAGCCAACTGTGGACACGATGCTGGCACGAACAGTACGATTTAATCAGCACTCACCATGCCTCATGCATGCAGCCTAAACTTTGAGATGCGGCTGGCTGATCGCTTTGACGAAAACGTGTCTTACAGCAGGGCTGTTCATGCAGTTTCCGAGGTCTGCCAAGGATATTGGTATAGTGCTGATCCTGGTGTGCATTCGGCGAATATATCCAGCCTGAAACGATGAGACGGAGTGTATAAGATGTAGCTAACTTCTCTCACTGAAGGCATCCTTCAAGGCACCAGTTCCCAAAGTTGAAGCGCCAGGACTCTGAAGATGGCGACACCTCATAATGTCGAGCTCATTCCGGGCACGGAGATCATGAACGATGATGGGACTGCGAAGAAGACTCTCGTTCCTCGACCTTCCTCTGATCCTCAGGATCCGTTGAACTGGTCGACTCCATGGAAGCGTACGTCTGCTTTCATTGTTTTTCGCATCAATGCTGACCATCCTTGCCAGTCACCGTCATGGCCAGCCAATGGCTGTTCACATGGATCTCCGTCACTGGCGCGCTTTCCATTGCACCCATGTTCCCTCTTCTTGGCCAGGAATTCCACCTCAACAATAATCAGCTCTCGCTGCTCACTGGCATTACTGTCATTACGCTTGGCTTTGCCAACTTCTTCATTGTGCCACTGAGCAACATCTTCGGACGCCGCACTATCAGCTTGATCTTCTCTGTTCTCATTATGCTGACATGCATCTGGCAAGCGCTCGCTACTTCGCATCGCAGCCTGCTCGCTGCGCGTGCGGTAAATGGTCTGGTATGCGCAACGAGTGAGACCATCCCAGTGCAGATGATTGCCGACGTATTCTTCCTCCATGAACGTGGCTTGTGGACCGGTGTATACTTGTAAGCTTCTCGTCTGCCCTCTTCGATCCTGACTGATCATTTCCTAGCACTGGCTACTTCCTGGGAGCTTTTCTTGGGCCAGTCATGGCTGGCAACATTGGCGGACGCCATGGCTGGAAGTCATTCTTCTGGCTCGAGACTGCACTATCAGCATTCTCAATCATCCTGATTGCTCTCACCTTCCCGGAGACCAAGTATCACCGCAACAACACGGCTCTGAAGTCAATCTCGCCGCCACAAACCATCCAACGGAATGACAGCGATGCCGAAGCACATTTGGAGAAGTCCACAACCCACACAGTAGCTGCGCAAAACTCCGAAAGCAGCTCGCTAGAGACACCAACCCTCGTCAAGGGCCGTCCATCACGCGCACAATTTATGCCTTTCCAAAAGCCAGACCCGCGCTGGAAGATGTTTGTCTTGCGCGACACCTGGACTCCGATCAAAGTCTTCTTCAACCCCATCATCCTCTGGGCAGGCCTGATGCTCGCCGGACCCGCCGACCTTGTCCTCTTTTTCAACATCACCGAGTCTCCAGTCCTCGCGGCACCACCATACCTCTTTAAACCTGACCAGGTCGGCTATACCAACTTTGCGTTCGCGGTCGGTGCGCTCATCGGTCTCGCCACCGCTGGCCCGTACTCAGACTGGGTGGCTGCTCGCGCAACGCGCAAGAACGGCGGCGTGCGTGAAGCGGAGATGAGGCTGCCTGCGCTGTGGTTCTACATGATCATCACGATGCTCTCGCTCATCCTTGGTGGTCTTGCGTACCAGCGCCAATGGGCATGGGGTCATATCGTCGTATGGGGCTATGGCTTCGCAGGCTTGTCTGTGACTACGGTGCCTACGATTTGTATCGCATACGCGATTGATTGTTACAAGCCTATCTCTGGTGAGATCATGGTTGTGGCTACGGTCTGCAAGAACTTTATCGCATTTTCATATAGCTACTGGGTGTTTGACGTTGCACATGCCAGCAAGGATGGTTGGATCACACCTGCGATGGTTATCTTTGCGTGTACGGTTGGGCCGGCGCTGTTCGCGTTTCCATTGTACTACGGATTGGGTAAGAGGATTAGGAGATGGACGAAGGATTCGGATGTGCATCGTATGGAGGAGATCATTTAAGTGAGTGCTGCATGAATGTTTCGACAGGCTCGAAGCGGGCGCGGAGCGTGTGACCAGCGTTGGGAAGATTTCCGGTTACCAAACCGAGATATAATGTGCGCCCAGGAACTCAAAATGAATGCGAACTTTGTCAAGATGCTGTGCTAAGAAACGTCTCAATCTTGCTATTCTTCATGATCCGGTAGGGTGTGAGTCTTTTGTTGATCCTAGTGTATTCAGGGGAAGCAGTCGCGCTGTCGTGTTTCATCGGGTCTGTGGACGAGGAAGCTATACGTCGAGAATGCGTGCAGCACAGCTTAAAGCATAGTGGAAGTCGTCGCGGGGTTGATGGTTTGCAGGACTTCCTTTGGGATATCTGGTGTTGAGAGTCAAAAGGCGACTGCCATCTTCTCGGGCCGATTTCTTGGCAAAATGGCGTCATCGAAGCGCTTCTGCAAAGTGTCGCACAATGACAGGCGAATCACTCATCCGTTACACCAATCATGTCAATATCAGGCGTACAAAATAAAGTGGTCATAGTAACAGGGTGCAGCAGTGGCATCGGCCTCGCGACGGCTCGATTGTTCTTGCAACGACAAGCCCTTGTCTTCGGCATCGATGTGGGATCAATACCACAAAAGCTTGCCGACGAGCATCAGACCTTCACCTTCCATCAGACCAACCTCACTGAAACAAGAGCTGTGGACGAGGCTGTATCGAGGTGTCATCAGCAACATGGAAGAATCGATGTGCTTGTCAATTGCGCGGGTATCAGCGATGGATGGAGTAGTGCAGACACGATCCACGAAGAAGAGTGGGAGCGCGTCATGGCTATCAATCTCACTGCACCGATTCGATTGATGAAAGCCGTGTTGCCTTTCATGAAGGAGCAGAGGGAAGGCTCTATCGTCAACGTTGCAAGCAAAGCTGGTGTCTCTGGTGCCTCGGCAGGCATCGCATATACAGCAAGCAAGCATGGGCTTGTATGTTCTTCACTTACACACTTTGCATCGTAAAAGCTCACATGGATAGGTTGGCGCCACGAAGAATGTCGCATGGCGATTTCATCAAGACGGTATTCGATGCAATGGCGTGCTGCCGGGCGGCGTTGCGACAAACATTGCATCTTCGGTTCAAATGAACCAGTTTGATTCTGCGGGCTTCAATGCCTTTTTGTCAGTAGCATCTACGTTCCCCTGCTTCCGGGCTAACATATGATAGTCCCACCGTGCAGTTGCATGTCTCGAAGGATAGCGAGGGAACTCCTGTGCCAGTAATCGGGGTCGATGATGTTGCGCGAGGTATTGCCTTTCTAGCATCGGATGAGGCGAAGATGATAAATGGAGCGATGATTCCAATTGACAACGCCTGGTCGACGATATAGCGGGTACAACATAAACTGTTGCAATCATTCCCTAATTGATAATTGCTCAATTCTCATTGCCAACGCAGTCACCATAAGCCTGGACGTTTGCATCGCGAATTTTCGGGTGACAGTGGAGGTGAAAGTGGGTCCACAATCACAGCCCGTGCGCCTCAGCACTTATAAGAACAGCGCCCCATCACCTCGCTGGATCCTTCTTCTGCGTAGTCCAGCCACTACCTCGATTTCAACCCCAACCCAACAAGTTCAGCTCCTACTCTGACACAATATCGCGCACTCAGACAGCCCTTCGTCATGGCGGAGACCTGCGACGACCCCTTTCGATTCCTGGACTTGCCTGGCGAGCTACGTAACAAGGTCTACGCTCTCCTTCTCTGCTACTTCTCCGACGAATTGAGTCCCCATGAAGTCCAAACAGGGTGGACCGACGACCTCAGCGTGGAATGGGCGGTTCATGATATCGACACAGCTATCCTTCGTGTTAGTAGCCTCCTTCATCGCGAAGCTTTTGACGTGATGGTTAAGGTCAATCGCTTCGTACGCATCTGGTCGAATACCGCCTTGCCTCTACAGCCAATTGTCGTCATTGACAGTATCCCAGTAGTCATGCAGGACGTCCACAGCATCACAACTTTCAAAGGCTACGTGCTGGACGTCTGCCTGTCCACTTCGAAGCCACTACACGTCCACCAGGAGCAAAGATACGATATACGTCCATGTAGCCTAGTAATACGCGCTCGGGATCTTCATTTACTCTCAGAGGGCATCATGCATGCAGAAACCCACTGTCCCGATTTTTCCACCTCCATTGTCATCGATATCAACGTCGCGCCAATATTGGATCATCACAAGATGCCACGTTATGAAGGTTCATTTGCAGAGTTCTTTTCCGAATCTATACAACAGGCCCTGCTCGCACCATTCCGAACGCTTTGCAACATGGAGAACTTCACTGTCCGCGGCCATGTGCTGCCCGAGGTCGCGCGATCGGTCGCGGAGGAAGCACGCATGGACGAATGGAGTGGTAATCCACAGGCAATCATCAGGAAATACGAGTCCGAAACAGAAGAAGCTACTAAGTCATTTCATGCCGGGCACTTGGAGCAAGCTGCTATTGGTTGGGCTCGTCCTAATTTTGAAATCTTGAGGATGAAGCGCTCCAACACATGGAATTTGCTTGTCGCTCGAGGAGGCCAAAACTTTGTCGACAAAATCGCCGAACTCCTCTTCTTGCTTTGCCTGAATTCAGTGTGCGCATGTCTTTTGGAGTACTCCTCAGACGCTACCGACCCACTTGTTTCGAAGCATATTTAAGATTCGCACACGACATTCATTGAGTGTCTCCTACACACAGCTTTCAACTGTATTGAACCCGGCTTCTGGAAAGAGGGAATTTCTTCGGCTCCAACAAGCGTTCAGCGAGCCAAGTTGTATGTCCGCCATGCCATGTTTCTTGTCTCACGATTAGGCGCCATCGCAGCTCTAGCCGCCCTACAGAGCGTTACGGAAGCCGAACATTATTCTCCGAATGACCCGAAAGTTAAAGAGGTCCGAGACAATATCATGCAGATGCTTGGCATGTCTGGACACTGACGGCTCCCTCAAAGTGGCTCCGCAGTGCATTTCAACATGATGTTGGCTAAGTTTTCGTTGGCATCTTGCTGTCAATGTCAATGGACGAGACATCGTTCAGCATAATGAAGAGCAAGGGTCTCAAAGACAGTCATCGTAATGAAGGGTAGTCATGATTACAAAAACCAAGATGTTACAAGAAATAGTGCATATGCTGTGGAACTTGCCTCGCCCCACTAGTGTCGAACAAAACACAAAAGTCTCCAAACAATCACAACTGCAACAGCTTTCGACCCGCATACCTCTCAATCCTTATTCAAAGTCCTTATTTCACCACTCCCTCAACTTTTGGTATCATGGTCGCATATCGATGCGGAACACGAACTGCCCAATCCAGTGTCAGTGACAATGACCCACGACAAGACAGCGCGTCTTCTTGCCACTGGCGCCGTGCGGGACTCGTTCGTGCGGTTTTATCTCTAGCGAAATCTGTACGTATTTGGAAGACGCCTATGTTGCTTCAACAGCGGTAGATGGAGACAAGTGCTCTCAAAAAGCACATAATATGTTGCACCTGGCTATGGCACGGGGAACTTCATCTTGACATTTCACAGGATGTGGCTCAATTGTGGCTCACCGAAAACGAGAATTTCTTCCAAACATGGCTGTTTGGTTCGGTTGCACCAAAGTCATCTGTATGCACTTTCGTACGATCATGCAGTGAAGGAGTCAAAGTTCCGGTCGGTCACTTTCGTCCAGAACGTTGATGAGGAGATTGTGAAGGTACGACTCCAGAACGCAGAACGAGATATTGACATGAGAGCAAACCCTTCCGCTACAATTCTGCCAAGGTAGTATCGTCGCATGGCGAAGGTAGTCCGAATACGAAATTCATGCCGATCTTTACCGCATGTAGTTCTTGGTAACACCGGCTTGTGACGGGATTGCGACGTTCGCTATACCATGGCTCTACCACCGGTGACATTCAGCAGTCGACGGCGAATCCATCGCGGATTGCGCGGCATACCTGAAGAAATATTTGATATCGATCCGTAGACGTCTAATGCTTTTGGTAGCTGGCTGTGCTCCCTTCCGCTTTCTGATATCTGGATCCGGAAAGACGTATCATATTCGAAGTGCGCTTCTATGCCTGATGGCATTTTGTAAACCCGAAATCACAAGATTCAGATCTTAATACCTGTCCTAACTTTGCTGGAGTTGGATGAAGCGACTTCGGATGAGCGCTGGCTGATGGAGATGACCTCAACGGGTGCTCCAATCATCGTTGAAGAGCGTTTCGACGCGCCTGCTGCAGCAGGACCTCGTTGAGAAGGCTAAGTACGTCTCGTCCAGAGCGCATTATGATTTGGCATAGCTGCTTACTCAATTGTTTGTGGGGCCGCGCTGTGCAACCGAATGCACGATAGCTTACAAAGACTGGCGGAGTAAGCATCCTCTTGACCAGACCTGGCTAGAGATCCCTCCATATTTTCATTGCCGTCCGCCACTTCTGCTACCATTCCCCAATGCTTTACGGCTTCATGTACTTACAACAGCGAAGTTCGAGGCGGCGCAATCTGGCTCAATGCTCATTGGAGGACGACTCACCGAGGTAGCACAGGACGATGTGAGGGAGGAAAGATTGTATGGGGCCAAGTGCTCTTAATAGAAACACCATGAAGTAAGCAACTTGCCTATTACATGTATTCCAAATAACTTCACCGAATTGCCCTCACGATCGACTGTCTTCGCAACCGACCACCCCAAGAATGTTTGACTTCCGACCTACCTTCATCGGGGTAAATGCAACGCTGATTGCACTCAGCACCATAGCTGTATGCTGTAGGCTAGGAAGGAGCGTGTTTCTTGCACGATCGTTTGGGTGGAATGACGGTAAGACCCTTTTTTTACACCTTCATCAGATATCTATTGTAGGTTTGGCTAATTGTACTGACTATTTGTCAAGGATTCATTGCGGTCGCCGCTGTATGCGCCTGTATTACTTCAGGCCTGCTGATATTGTCAGCACACTATGGAGTTGGCCTGCCACAGGATGAAGTGGCCTCAGAAAACATGACGCCAATCTTGAAGGTATGTTTGGTCTTGTTATTGGCGATCTAGCTTCGAGTGCGACCTAAGACATCTACAGCTCGTAATGGCATCTTGCGCGTTCTACTTTGCCTGCAATTGGGCAGTCAAGCACTCCTTGTTGCTTTTCTACTACGGTTTGACCATCGGCGGCTGGCCACGCTTCAGCATATACTTCATGCATGGTGTTGCGATCACCTTCGGAGTAACGTGTATTATGACCAGCATTTTCCAATGCTGGCCACTACCTGCCATGTGGGATCCGACCGTTCGGGGCCATTGTATCAACATCATGGCATTCCATCTCTTCAATTCGAGCTTCATGATAGCTACAGACGTTGTGCTGTATGCTATGCCGCTGGTGTTCACATGGAACATGCAACTTCAGCGAGCGCAGAAAATTTGCCTGAACTCCCTCTTTGCGTTAGGTTGGCTTGTGTTGGCTGCCAGTGGCGCACGAGTACATGCAGTATACTCGCAGATCGTGCGACCCAATTTCACGTACAAATTCGCCATCATCATGACTTGGGGCGTCATCGAGAACCATGTCTCTATCGTCGTCGCATGTGCACCAAGTATCAAGGTGCTTCTCGTACACGCCTTCCCCAGCCTATCAACGTCAATCTCCAAGTTGGTCTCAGGCGAAGCCAAGTCGAACGGAATTTTTAGGAGTAGCACGATGAGCCTTGATGTTGAGGCTCATCTAAACAAGGCTCAGGAGAATGCGACAGCCAGACCAGTGGGATCGAGATTGAACAGCGACGAGAGTGCGCAAAGCAGACGAAGCAGAATCGGGAAGTGGTGGAGAGCACCAAGTAGTTGGGAAGTGAATCCGTTGGAGCCTGCCGGGAGGTGAGTAATCTTGGTGGCAAAATCAAACGGACCTTTAACCTTAAGCCAACGGAATCATGCGATCAAGCTCTGGTATACACTCCTGTGTGTCGACTGATTTTGAAGTCTGTCAGGAAGCGATCTGTCATGTCACACACTGTCTGGTGGTTTAGCTTAGGTCAGTATAGATACTGAGACTGGATCATTGTACTTAAGAGGAAAATCAAGAAGTCTTAGCATCGGAATTGTCATAAGTCCTGACATGTTTTCGCAGTGTATGCTTGTTCCATGGCCTCAGCACAAGCTGACGAAGCGACCTTGTTAGGCGATCATCTGAAGCCTGGCAATTCCCACTCGACTGTTGCTAGCCGCGATGTTGGTGCTTGCAACCATTTGGCATGCATGTTTCTAACCTGCCATGCATGAAACGACAACGTTGCTAAGCGAGGTAGAAATGTAACACTGTGCGTGGCTATACAGCCACCTGCTTTGCTGAAAGCGATAGGCCGCCAATCATGTCTTGCCCTGACCTTGAGGTTGTCGGGTATCGTTGTGATAGACTGCGCATGTTCGCACCGTTTAGAATACATAGCTCCGTTTGTAGGATCGCCAACCTGGTTATTCGGCTTCCGATCTGCGTCTAACGCCGTGTTCGGTAGAAGAGCGGGGACCTCCGACTTTAGGAGCATGATGACTGTAGTGAACGGTGACGGGTGGGCGTTTTTGTGGAGCCTACTGGAAGCCTTCGACATCAGATTCTTGAGAGCCCAGGGGTGCGATGATGGACAACGGTCACGTTACCAGACGTTCGAAGTCCAAAGTCCACACCCCCGTATGCGTACGCCCTGTACAATCCTCTGTGTATAGAAGCGGGGTTTATGATTGTCTCACCTGCACCATTCGAGACGCGAAGGACGATATAGCCGAAGTTGCCACAGCGCTAGTCGGAGACCTGCCGTGTAAGTGCATCCACTTCGTTTTGCATGTTGGCTATGTGCTCTTGAGGCTTTGCATGCTGCACAATGGCAATCTTGCTCAAATGGACGCCGAACCTTGGTAAGGTGAGAACCAATATCAAACATCCTGGGGTATGTTGCCAAGCTCTCGTTTCACTCGCTGAAGCGATTGAATATACCCAGGGTCTGGCACAAGCAAATCAAATGCCTGTGACCCATCTCGACTGGTCAAGTCCGTCAGATTGAATACCTCCTTCGTGATTAGTGAACCTTGTCCGGTATCTCATTTTACCATCTTTAGGAGACCCTCATCGAACGACACGTCTTCTTCGCCTCCAGTTTCGCGCAATGCTCTTGAGCTGAATGTACGGCATCCAAGCCTCAAAGCTTGACCGGGAGATTGAACAATGATTCAAACTTGGCCGAAGGACTGAATCTGAGGGCACAAAAGCAGCATAGACCACGATACAGCTACGTGATCGCACGAAAAGGTCCGCTGCCCGCTGCTCGTACCTAGGCATCTCGAACATCAGAAATCTATCCAAGAAAACCGTGCTTCAATTGGTCAAACCTCCGCGCAATGGCTGTGTGCTCTCCCTCGAGGCTTTGGAAGTCGCCTCCAATGTTTCCGTCTGCGTGTGACAGCTGTGAATCAACCGGGGGCAAGACTCTACCCAGGTGTGAGTCAAACGAAGTCTCGTGCTCATAGCCAAAGCTGTCTTCTTTCGTGGAATCATGGCGCCTCTTATACGTCCCGTGTATGTATGTAACCATCGCGTTTGCACTGCACTGTCGATGGGGTTGTGGCCCACCCTCTGAGGCACAGTCAACACTTCTGGGAACTGATTAACATTGCGCGTTCAACCGGTCCTCGAATCTGACGATCACCGCAGATAAGCTCACAGCTGCTTTCAACTCACCACGTGGGATCCAGGGGCAAAGGGCCGACACGTCAAGGTGATGGACGCTGTGGGCTGACGTTGCACAGACATCGACTTTAGCACGTACTTAGGCGAGGGGCAGCCGATCCCGCGAGCTTCAGCACCAGACCACCTTCACCACTACAACCGCCTTCAAGCCCAAGCCAAACATTGCTCAGCCGGATTACACAAATACCCTCTTCCTCGATATCTTTTGGGTCATGAATTCGTGCAAACAGGCAACGCCGATGAAGCAGTCACCACTCGATCGGTTTGACCTCAGCGCACATTCTGGAAACGCAAAGCGGCGAAGCTCAATATGGGCTTCAAACAAAGACAGCTCGATCTTGTTGATCAGTGGAAAGATTTGGATTTTTTAAAAGCCGGCGCATCTGGTACCAAGGTACATGTGCGATGATCGCACTAGGATGCCTCAGGCCTCGACGCATCCATTGGTGGCTGACGATGACCGCACCAGCAAATTTAGCTACGCCAACAAATGCGACTGCTGGTACCGGGCATAAGTGTTTTTCGCAGTATTGTTCACGTACAGGTGATATGGTATCGACTAGCTCGTTGAGGGGCGCACTCACTCAGTCCAGCCCATTGCTACCAACTTGTCGGCCTACGGTAGTGTCGGCCTCCTAAGACCACCTGCATTTCATGCATTTCATGCATCATTGCGTTACTGGGGTGGCCAGCTCTCCGCCATTGGTCCTTCGTTTAGCTGTCCCGCAAAAGCTACCTGGGCTATGGCGCACTCGCAATCCCAGAGCTCCCCTAGCGAAAGCGACCCCGGAAATACAGCTCGTTGATAATCAATAAAGTTTCGGGACCCTCCACAAGAACGTCAGGCCTTCCAGTGAAGGGCTTTCCAGGGTACATGGCTTTGTAGCTCTCTTACGCCAACCCCATCAAAACCTTTAAGACGTGGACTGGTCTATCTCTAGCACTGAGCAAGGCATATGTACCACCGGCGGGACCCCTCTCGTGTACTTTGCTGATATCCGTCTTCTTTCGCTAGGACCCACGAACGCCGACAGCAGCAACACTTCTCCACTCCAAATCATGGCAGCCACGGAGAATCTCTCGCCTGAACAGCTGGCTGTGCTTATGAAGCAAGATCAGAATGCACTTACAAGAACCATCGTTGTCGCCTTCACAGTACTAGCATTCATCTCAGTATGTTTGAGGATATTCACAAGACTGAGATACCAAGCTGCTGGGTGGGAAGACCACTCTATCGTTGTTGCCATGGTTCGTTGCATACGAACAAATCCATCTCAACGTCAAATCTTGCTAACATTGCTACTCCCAGTGCTTGAGTATAGCGACAGCTATTTTTCAAGTCTTGCGTACGCTTGTGTTCACAGCAACTGAGCTAAAGCTGATCAGTGACAGAGGCAAATGCTGGAAGTGGAAAACATACCGTGTTCATCCCCTATCCTGAGGGAATAATGACCATCTCGAAAGTATGGAAAACACCCACTCGCTCTAAAGATTAACTGACGTAATTCAGAATCTCTTCTGGAGTATCATTTTTTACAATCTCGCCCTGATGTTCATCAAAGTATCCATTATCCTTCAGTACCAACGCATCTTCACCCTCCGTGAGATGCGACTGCCCTTACAATTAGCCATGGGAATCTGTGTGGGCTGGGTACGTCTCGTCGTTTGACTAGACATGGTTGCACGTACTAAGTTTCGCGTTGGCAGGGAATCGCCACATTCTTCACATCTGTCTTCACCTGCGTGCCAGTGGCAGCATATTGGCGCATCCTAGAGAAGGCCAATGCTACTTGTATGAGAGACGAGGAGTAAGTTTTATTCCGTTCACGGTCTCGATAATTCCTATGCAAACGGTGCTCTAGGAGAGCAATAGCTTCTGCGCTTTACCTCCGATGAGCACTTGGTGGCACCACTCAGTACTATGATGCTGACAATAAATTAGTCTCTGGTTCAGCAATGCGGCTATCAATATCTTCACTGATCTTATGGTTGCCGTACTACCAGTCAAGGTCATCTGGGGCTTGCATATACCTAGGAACCAGAAGATAGCGCTGGTCGGCATTTTGACCATTGGATGGTTCGTCTGCGTGGTCTCCGTTCTCAGACTTCACGGCATTATCGTACTATTCCAACACCCGGACGATCGGATCTATTATTCTGCCGCAGCTGCTTACTGGTCTTCCATCGAGATGAACCTCGGCATCGTATGCGCATCACTGCCAGCATTGAAACCACTCCTCGTTAAGATTATACCCGGATTCTCCACTCGCCACAGCAGCAGAGGGTATGGTGCTGGGCTCAGTGGCGCTTTGGGCAGCAAAAGTCGTGTAAATGGGAACAACGCGACACGTACGACCACCAATGACGATGTGGAACTGGCCTTCAAGATCAACACGAATGCGTACTCCTCGAGATCGGATCAAGACACTCTCGGGAAGAGCATTTACGTCACTCAACACTTCCAGCAGCACTATGAGAAAAACGCTCAGATCAGCGACAGTGAGAGCCAGAAGGATCTAGTTGTAAACACAACATTTTCAGCGCCGTATGCACAGCACTAGGGCTATCTGAGCTGCGTTGAGAGGAGAAAAGGATACACAAGTGCACATCAATCCAAAAGTTCAAGTAAACACGTCATCCCCTGCCTTTCCTTCCTTGTCTCTCTCCAAAGTCCAACAGTTACTTTTCCGAGGTTGACGCGCTGCACCCGATACTGTCTGCCGGATACGTAGGGCGTTTTCCAAATATCTGGAAAGTTTCGCTGGCTCTGCGCATTCGGATGGTATTCCGAAGCCGCTGCCTAACACACTTTGAGTTTGATACCTTAGGTCGTCCGCTGGTGGATTTTTACTCGTCTA
Source organism: Setomelanomma holmii (assembly GCA_010015745.1). Lineage (NCBI taxonomy): Eukaryota > Fungi > Ascomycota > Dothideomycetes > Pleosporales > Phaeosphaeriaceae > Setomelanomma > Setomelanomma holmii. The sequence goes on from ML978166.1 coordinate 17,310, forward strand.
TTCCCGAGGTTTGACCTTCTCTCCAGCGCGTCCTCACCGGAACCATCTCCCCGACCTTAACTTGGTGAGCTCACAGTTCGCTACGTCCCGCGCGTGTGCAAGGAATACGTACGCACTCATTGAGTTGAGCGCAGGGATTGCCATTAGCCCCTGAGCGGCTGAATCGTAATGGGAACCAACTAACCGTCGATGCGATCACCTACCCGCAGCTACGTCGCTTTCGCCAGGCGACCAAAGTTGACACGCAACTTCATCCGGGATCGAGAAAGCAACTGTATGTAGAACCTGGCTGCTCTCCAACCATTGTGTTACATGGCTGTCTGCTCGCCGTGACGGCATAGAACCAAAATTCACGCAAGTTTATTGCGATCTATCTTGGGCCCCACCTCCCTACGCAGGCCCCACGATCGAAAAGGACCGACTGCGGGAGCCTGGTCCGAGCCCGAGTTCCCCGGAGCCGCCGCGAACATCGTCAAGGGACGATCTCGAACACCATGTGGGTAGCTCCGAGCGCGTGCGCCCTACCTACCGTTCTGCAGGGTTACAGCTTCGCAGTATCATGTAGGGCTAGTTCCAGCCGATATGGATAAACAAAACTTTCGGCAACTGGATATATATGCCCATGTACAAGCACAACATGAACGACGAGGGTCGACCTGGACTTTGGAATGGTCATGCTGCTTGATAAAGTCATGTTGCCCCGAGATTTGGAAGTCGATAATTTAGAGGCATTGTTTAGCTTGTTGCCTCAGCACATCAACAGTAGTTGGCTAAAACGATGCGTGCCATAGCAAGGCTTCCAGTGCTTCTTGCCATGTATGTGGTGTCTCGGACGCATAGTGCCGCCATGACAAGACATCTACCGACACACCTTGAAGGGAACGGTGGCTTGACGGTGGACCTAGGATATGCGAGGTACCAGGGACTCCATAACTCCACGACGACCCTGAAGGTCTGGCGAGGGTGAGCAAACCATGAGAACATGGATATTCCGACCACTAAAGCCATGTTCCTAGTATGCGTAATGCTGCGCCATCGACAGGCCATTACCAATGGACCACCCAAAGAGGACCGGAAACACTTCGGAACCAGACTATCGATGCTTCGTCATTCGGCCCGATTTGTCCTCAGTCTTTTGCCAGCAGTGCCGAATGCACCATTCATTCCTGGCGAAGAGGATTGCTTGTTTCTCAATGTGTATGTACCTCCACGTGCCAATAGCAACAAAATACTGCCTGTGCTTGTGTGGATTCACGGGGGTGGGTATGGTTATGGAGATGGCACGCAAGATATGAGCGAGACTATCAATGCCAATGAGCAAGGTTCCTCGCTGTTATTATCCAGTATCGTGTAGGTTCATGCATCGCCTACTCCGAGCTCTGCTGACAGACAGCAGCTCGGTGCGTTTGGCTTCTTATCGACGAGTGACGTGCAAGAGGGTGGTGCATTAAATGCTGGTCCCTTGGACGTGGTCTTCGCGCTCGAATGGGTACAGAAGCATATTTGGCGCTTTGGTGGTGACAAGAGGAAAGACATAATATCTGGAGAGTCAGCGGGTGCTGGAGGAGTTATGCTCCTGGGTACCGCGAAGGGTGGTACTATGGGAACATCACTATTCAACAAGGTCAATATCTCCCAGGAACATGGCTTGCGAAATTGCTGACTTTAACCTAGGGCATCACCGCTTCGCCTTACCTGCCGCCCTAATACACCTACGAAGATCCCAATCCCTCTGAGCGATATAATGATCTCGCAGCACGGGTGGGCTGCCCGGGAGACTCTAAGCTTATCTGCCTAAGAGCCGTAGACTCACTGACTTTGCAGCAAACGAATGCCGCCGTGACTGCAGCAGGGACTTATGGTACATGAGCTTTCCTTCCTGTTACTGACCTGAACTTCAGTATCTCAGCCCAACAAAGCGCTCACAGCGAAGAAAGTCAACGGCTGCTCCCTCCTTGTGGGCAATAATGCGCATGAGGGCGTGTTGTTCGTCCCACGCACCACCACCACTGTTGATGACCTGACAGCATGGCTCAAGCTTGGAATCCCGTCCTTTGACGACGTAGATATTCAGCAAGTCCTTGCTGCCTATCCCATCTCCGCCAACACATCATATGCTAGGTTCGAAACGAGCGGAATCGCTGCACCCTCTGCCAACGAAGTTTCCCAGGTCGCCATAGGTTAATAACAATGCGCAAACAACATTTACGCGGAAGCAACATTCATTTGCCCTTCCGACTAGCTCAATGATGCTTACACGAGTAACGGCTGCACCTCTTATCATTACCGATACTCTGTTCCATTTGCTGCGTACACCGCCGACATACCCGCATACTTTGGCCCTGCAACACCAAACCAGCCTGTCGCGTTCACAACGGAGTTTTGACATGTCTGGGGCAACTTCATACGCGATGTTGAGGCAGCAACTACCAGCAGAGAGTTTCCAAAATGGGAAAAGGGCTTCGATGCTAATATGCTGAGTCTAAACACGACAGGTGGCACGCCTTATGAGGTTGTGACGCAATCTGGTGCCACGGTCACGCAATTCAGAGACCCGGGGCTGCAGAGCAACATTAAGGAGGTTGGGGCTAGCAATTGGGAGGGTGGTCGTGATAAGAGGTGTGAGTTCTGGAGAGCCATCGCAGCAAGGGTGCCTAATTGATGTGACTGAGCAGAGAGTGCAATTGGGATGTCGTTCAGTTTGCTCTTGGTCTCCCGGTATGTCGAACTAGACTTACATACAAGAACCTAGCTTGATTTGCCTCGACTTCACTGATTAGATCAGCTTTGTGGTCAGATTTTCAAGGCAAGGGCCGTCGCAAAGTGACTTGATGGCCCTAGCCTATTGGACGAATGTCATTCTGTCGTGTATGTTCCACCGCCCATCGTTTCCAGCAGCGCTTGAACATAATGAAACAGAATGTATGATTGAGATCTCGTTAACGATGTTATCTTTGGCATGAACCGAATGCAGTCGTGAAGCTCGACTTGAGTCTCTCAGCATAAAGATGAGAGTGGCAGACAGTCTCCAAAGTCTCGACAGCTGAAGTCGCGATCCTCTAGACACACATGCAGTGTTACTCGCATGACCATCTGCAGCTGCAGGTCGCACATATCTGTACCATTAGCACTTACGCTGCTCCAACATTCTTGCGACACGTTCCCTTGATTCACAGCTTTCCAACTCATCTCGTTGTTAACCTCTATCCCATAGCACCGCATCGTCGCTAACACGAATCATCACACGTAGAGTTACGGCAGGTGACTGGCAAATGCCTTTCTCAGCCGTGTAAGTCTCAGGGACTGTTCCTTTCGAAGGTGCACTGCAGGCATATCTTTTCCAGTACATTGGGTCTAGTCTGTGAGCAGACTTGCAAGCTCTCGAGATTCCGAGCCTATGCAACGCCAGTGAAACCACCTTCAAACATTGCAATTGGAATCACTGTAGAGCGATCTTGCCGCTGAACGATACATTGGGCGGAAAGCCAGCCCTTTTTTTGGTGATTTAGAGTGTGCATGTCGTATCGCGATGCTCAACGCCCCGGCTCAAACGTCCAAAGGCGATGTGATCGATCTTGGCGCTGGTTTGAGATGCTATAGCTGATACAGGGGCAATAGACAGAGTCGATTGTAGTGCGTACAATAGGTGTTGAGTGGGCGGCGGAGGATTTCGCTAGGCGAGCGGTGTTCACGTGTTGCCCAGTGACCCAAGCTTCCAAGATCCGGATCCCCTCCAGAACTCCGTACGACCATCTCCACTGTCGCACCACCTAAGAGCATTCCGCCATCAAATCCATCAGTTGTAATTGGAGCGCGTCTTCAAGAAACTTTGCCCAAGAATGATGGCGCATTCAAAATACTCGGATTAGCTAAGTTGCTGCGCGCAGCTGAGAAGAGCTGTCTTGGAGAACAACACGCTCCGCCCCCGTCATCACTTGGCGAATGCTCGAAATAATCCATCCAGGTTCTTCTTGCAGGTTTGCCGTCGAATCGTCTCTTTCGGCCTGAGGTAAGGATCCATGCGGAATAACAATCACTCAAGGAGCAGGCAGTTTGGTACTACGCGACCTCACCGCGGGCCATCGTCTGAGGCTCTGCAGGGTCATGCCGGGTCTACATCGTATCTTCGGCAGTCCGAGACTACATGTGGCTAACCTACCCTTCGCGAAAGCTTGTCAACGCCTTAAACGCATGGCGTCCATGAGCAATCGTGGGGCCGGCGATCGTTGTTTTGAAGTTCAACTCACAGACTCGCCAAAGTATTGAAACATTCACTCCACAACCCGATTTAGCAACTTTCGTTTCAACCTAGCTGGGAAAGGAACGAAAACACCTAATAACCTTTCGAACTAGGTACGAGTGAACAACAAGAACATTTGCAAAATGATGCACAGCACTTCGACCACGAGAGAGTGCATCAAATGAGGTGTGCCATGCATTCGAGGACCGCAGCAATGTTGAGTAAGATGCGCAGCAGGTGCGCCACATGCATAAGCCGGCAGCTTGGGTCGCCTGTTACAATATTCTTGGTAACACCGCAGTACCCCGATGAGGCGAATGTCACCAGCTCGAGTAAATCTGCTCAGAATGATCGGCATGGTAGTACCTTGCCATGCGACTAGCACGCGCATATCTATTGGTCACCCTTGGCATGGACCCGTGTTCCTGTAGAAGCTCTGGCCAATCCTCACCATCTCAACACCATCTTAGCGGTCTGCGGTTTGTATATCAAGAGATTTCGGCGCACTGGCTAACGCCCGGGGCAAGGGGTGGCACGATGGCGCAGTGGGTACTGACTCTTGGTTTAGGTTACTATTCTTACTCGTTCAACGATGGAGATCATGTTGTATAAAGAGTAGGTGCCTGCCCATGTCATTGGTACCATGTCACGTCGCTGTTATTCACTTCTTCCACTATCTTCACCTCCTAGCCGTCTTTCGTTCGGCTGTAGGACTTTTCCTTCACGACTTGTACATAATGTATATCTCACATCTCTTCCTCCCTGCCTTGGCAGCAACAAGCACAGCCCAAGCTTTCAACATCGCCGAAGAAGCTCGCTCCGTAGCCGCAAACACCAAGCGCACCATTGGTACAATCAAAGACTGGGTCAGCAGCTGGGGTAACCAGCCAGGCGCCACCTGCCCTGCTGTTTGGAACGAAATCTCCACGACACTAACAGCACAATTTCTGGCGGACGGTCAATGTACAGACGCAGCGCGCGCAGCTATTCGAGGAGCCTTCCATGACTGTTTCAACGGGGCTTGCGATGGCTCCTTAATCCTGGCCAACGAATGCACGAACACCGAGAACAGAGGCTTAGAGCGACTATGCACACAACTTGGCGGCCTTGCAACCGAGAAGCAAGTCGGTGTCGCAGATCTCATCCAGTTCGCTGCTGCTCATGCCATCAAGACATGTCCCGGAGGTCCGACTGTGCCCGTGAAAGTCGGCCGTAAAGACTCTAGCACTGCCAATGCACTTGGTGTTCTTCCAGCCCATAACGCGGCTGGTGGTGATCTCGTCAAGCTTTTCGGTAAGTTATCAACTTATATCTCACACCACTTCCATGCTAACAATGACTTCAGCTTCTAAAGGCTTTTCTCCAATCGATCTGGCAGCCCTAATTGGCGCACACACTGCAGCAAAGCAACGGACCACCGACCCCTCAAAAGCCGGCGCAGCCCTCGACTCCACTGTTGGCACCTGGGACAACAAGTACTACCAAGAGACCAAGTCCGGCAAAGGAGCACCCTTCACATTGGAGGCCGACAAGAACATCGCTCAAAACCCACTTACTACCGTCCCGTTCAGCACCTTTGCCGCAAGTAAGAGTGCCTGGGACTTCGCATTTGTCAGCGCAATGACGAAGATGAGCATGTTGGGTGTGGATAGCAAGGACTTGATCGATTGCACAAGCGCGCTGCCAGGTGGTAGCAGTAAGAGGGAGATCAAGGGTGCGAACCTATTCGATCGATTGAAGTGGTGATGCATCTTTGAAGAAGGCTGCATTTGGAGGTGTTGTACGGCGTTTCCGGCTCTCGATACCATGATTTGCATCGTTGTACAGCATGTATTGGTACATGCTAATGTCTATACCCTCTTCCAATATCTTGTTCTATTTCCGTATCCGATGATGCAATCACAGAAGATATGCGACAGTCCAAAGTCACACTGTTCAGGCTGATTGGATCAAGCTACAATTGATGTTAACCAAAGCGAAGCAAGGCACACAATCACTCACGAGCTCGGAGCTATCAGCATTCGAAGGGCATTTCGATTTATTGATACGGCTAGAATGCGATTCACTTACAGCTTTGAGGACGAACAGGAGCACCTCGTGCTCGATCTCGAGGAGCCGTGAGCGAATGCTCTCGGTGGTAGTCGGTGGGAGTGAGGGCCTCAAGACTTGAGGGGCTACGGCGTTCCTGTGGCTTTGGGGGTGCAGTCGCGTTCGGCCGCGATGCCTCTTAGTTGTCGGTCGAGTCTCCGGGGGCCCTGCTGGGCGCTTTCCCATGTTGCTGGTGTTCCTTGGCCAACCCGTGATTTGCGATTGAGCTACCAGGAGGCGAAGAGGTAGTCGGCGTTCCCAAGCTACAGAGGCCAGGGCGATGACACAGTTGGTTTCTGACCTCGCCAGCCCACCAATGGAGAAATGTACAATTGGTATTTCGGTCCTTTGCAAAATGTCAGTCTGGCACCTCAGTTCACAAGGTACATGTGAACTGCGTCTCTCACGTGACTCTTTGTCACTTGCCTACTCATCATGGTTATGTATATAATCGCTCTCTGTAGCTCTCTCAATACAACAACCTTCTGCTTCCTTCATGTCTGCTCTGTCCTCTCACATCTGACACAAAATATTCATGTGGAAGAGCTTGGCGATGGTGCAGACAAAGGCTGCATAAAGGCCTCGAAACATTATTCTGTGCAGTATGCAGAAAGAACGTTGGAGGCGAAAGCTTCAGTTCCAAGCTCCATGTGCATTTGACCCGAGCTGGCAGGCCCTATGATGACAGTCAGTGTTGGTACTGCAACAGACTTGACCATTAGGATTACTTACAGCAGTTCTTCAGATCGATGCGCTTTAGCATATGGAACCAATTCCATTCTGGCGCTGAGCCACGAAGCTTCGGTTCGAGATACACGAGGTCCTCACCACGGAGCTGCTCTACCTCTGCCGAATATGCGTAGAGCAAATCCCATCGAATGTCAAAATCCAGAGGCGAGCCGCCGATCGGGGTCGAGCCCGCACGTTCGTATGCCATGAACTGTTTAAAGCGCTCGAACTGCCCAAGGCATAGTGCGCGCTCATTACTGTTCGGTCGGCTGATAAGAGCAAGGACCATGAGAGGCAGCAAGGCGTATCTCAAGTAGGAAATGTCTTCGACAATCGATAGGGCGAATAAGCTATTTGACGATTCCGCAAATGCTTCATTATTATGTCATACCGCCGTGTCCAGTGATCGAAGGCAACGGGCTCATTGATAGATCGCGGAGATGGCAGGGGCGAAGGTGCTCTAGACCATATTGGTTCGCTTGATTGTGATTCGGGCGATAAGTGCTCTAGACCGAAGTAGTCCTCCACCTCTCCCTCGAATTGATACCCCTCTGAGGCTTCATGCATACTTTGGAAAGCATCGTCCGACTGATAGTGAGTTGCGGGTTGGGATAGATCGGAGGTGGGCGGGGTAGGTGTGGGCGAGCGACTGAGGTGCGCCGGTATTTCTGGATCGGGAAGTCCAAAGTAGAGGTAACGCAAGGTGATGATAGCCAGCGCACCACACCAAGCACTAAATACGAGGTTCCAGGTTTGTGTCTCTGTGGCAGACCTTGTAAAATGTTAGCTGCGATCTTGCAAAACACGATCATGGGTATTTTCTCACATTCGTCCGCCCAGGAAGTACGTCTTTCTTACGTCCTCAGTACCCTCTCCTGGCTGGAATCGAAGAACGTCGACGAGGATCCATTCGCGGGTGCACACATCAGCAGCGGAAACGCGATCATGCGCCTGGAAAATTGTCCGCGCGTACACTTCTGTGTCATAAGCCGCGCGCATCAGACGCAAAGGACCTGCAACGAAGAACTACTATCTGGACCTGACATTCTAACAGGGTTCAACTCAGGGGTCAATGCGTATGCATACTAGTTATGACCCTGAAGATGAAACTCCAAGGATTGAACATGCTAAAGCCAAAAGTCGAGCATGCATCCAAGGGGTCGAATGCTAAGGAAGAGCTAACAATGGACAATCAGCACGCGATACGAATCACGAAATGCAACCTGCCCTCTCCCGACTATTAGTGGTGCCTATGGTGAGGTGGACGCCCGCCGAGAATCATGGCTTCTTTTTCCACCGGCTGCAGCGCATCTTGAAACACCATGTCTCGCTCTAGTCAGTGGAAACCAATATCGTGGATGATCTGGACTTGCCAGGAGATCCAGGGGCTCCTAGCGGCCGCACCGTAGCCTGCATCAGTCAACCTCTACAGCGTACGCAGTCTATACCCGTCTGCGACCATAGGACAATACCCTTCCTCAACAAGAAGCTTGCAGCAACTCTGTCATTGAAAAGCAACGTGGGTTTTCCGGCTTCACCAGCAGCACTAACAAAGTGCCAGCTAGTTCTTGCGTTGCCCTGCCGGTTGCGTTGAGTGCCGGACATTGGGTAAGATTAGGACAGTGATGGGTTTGCGTCCGTCGTCGAAGGAACCAACAGTCCATCAACTAGGTCTTTCCATGCCATTCGTATCGTACCCATCGCTCACAGCCGTTCATGGGTCACCTTGCGCGGGTGTTGAAAATCCCTATCGTCCTGGATTCGGTTCCGGTAAAGTCGCGAGGTGAGCGCAAAGATGGCAATTATGAGGTCCCCTCGCTTCCATCCTCCTGAGCGAAGGGCGCAGAAAGAGGGTAGAATGATTATGAGGGCGGAAGAAGGTGAGGAATAACTGGTGAGTGGTGTTCTACGGAGAGAGTGCTGTACCTTCAATGCCGCAGGGAGACTAAATTTAGCGCCAGTGCTCGTGCACGAGAAAGCCGCTAGCCTTTTCGGAACGTGGATAACTTGCATGCCATTCCGTCCCACAACACTCGAACAACCCTGCTTTACGACTGTCATGAGCTTCGAAATTATGAATCACGCGAATTGACATGCGGAAGGCAAAGAAGTGTGGAAAGTACACGACCAACGTTGGTGATACACGCTGGAGTCCACATCGCAGAGCCACCCCAAATCTTGGCAGATTTTGAGTATATGTAAACAATGACCACACGACCAAAGGGATTCTGCTGACGACTTTGTGGTTACCGTGTGGTATCTCGTATATCGAATCGTCCGTCACGGGAAACATTTAGGCCTCTCACACATCTGCAAGTCCCCTCAGCACCCGAGTCTAAATGTCGATGCATCGAAATCGTATAGAGCTCCTTTCCAACTTGCCCCATACAAGGGCCCATAGAATTTCATAGACCTATTTACTAAAGAAGGCCAAGAGAAACCAACTCGAGTTTGTGCTGTCAGCATTCCGCGCCCAAGTGGGATGAGCCAAGCGGCAATAGTCACCCACAATTCAATTCTATCGTCTCCATCGCGACTTCCCCATCGTCCATTTCTAACTAGCGGATGCTGATAAGCTCTCCGCAGAGCCGCTGATAGCGCTCATATCGAGGCAGGCACCACCAAAGCGGTGCACGCGCGGTTTGCAAACTTCACGCTCTTGCCCTCTCACGTTTGCCCTCACTCTCATCACCCACCAAGCTTAGCGCCGCAAATTGCTGGCTCTTCTCTTCAAGCATATAGAAGCCTCGTTCCTCGACCCTCCTTCCCCTTCGTCTTCCACGCAACTGGACTCCAATTCCACCTATATACCCGTTGTACCTGTCGGACACATCAACAATCCCTTTGACTCACATCAAAATGTCTCTCAAACAGGTTGTTGTCTTCTTCTGCGCTCTCTTCATCAGCGTCGCCGTGGCCCTGCCAGAACCCCACCAGGGTATGGTCGACAACGCGCATGCCCGCGATGTTGGCGTCGTTTATGGCCAGAAGAACTTCAAGGGCGCCCAGAAGTTCGTCTTCGAGATCAAGGACGACCCGACCGCGTGCCAGCCGCTGTTAGTACCTCTCCACCCTCCTCTGCAATCTTATACTAAGTGGCACCAGCAACGGCGTGAGCGTCATGTCAATTCAAATCTGCAAGTCCGACATCCAGTGCAACTTCTACACTGTAAGTACTCTCATCTTCGCCTCCTCCATGACTGCGACTGACACGTTTTAGGGCACGAACTGCGAGGCGAGCGCCACCAACTTCGCCGTCGCGGTCCCCTGCGGCGACGCTCCCGATGTATCGACTCCCAATGGCAACAAGTTCAATCGGTACCGTTGCGGCAGGGCTGGTAAGGTCGGCCAAGCCAACCAGACGGTCAAGACCACTCCCCACTCCTCTCCCAGCGACTCTAGTGCGATTATGGACAACTAGGTATGTCAGGACCGCCATGCTTGACATTGCCAACTTCACATACTGATTACTAAGCAGGACTTGCCTTCGCCTCAGCCCATTCCCCTCGCGTACTAGTCCTTCAGTGTCCGACATGTGTGAAGAATGGTTGGCTAGAGGGTCATGGTGGAGACTGTCGGGTCCTGAACGCCTGTGGATTACAACAGGCTTCGTTTGACGGCATGTAATGCACATGGCGTCAACTCGGATCATCTTCGAGCCCACATATCCTATCATATGCAAAGATACTATACACGTCCTACTTAACCTTCCTGCTCGCCACATGATGCTCCTGAATGCTGGGTGTGAGTTCAGTTTCATACCAATCTCATGTCTCATCAGTATATGCTCGAGCGCCCACGTGGAGGAAATCAGATTGCGTCCTGCTGTAGTGTGAACAATTGAGCATGTAGTATACCGCACTGAAACGCCCCGATAAGCGAACAGACCATATTCCCGCCGCAATGTGCGCGCATGAGCGTACTGCGTCATCTTCTAAGCATCGTCGCAAATCATCAAGAACATAATCGCATGAGCTGTAAACGCTTTGATTCAAAACTATGCATGTGTGCCATCGATCAAGCAACTCACATACACGCCTAGATTTTGGCCTTTGCCCCCTGCAACGGCACCTGCATACCTTCCTGAATCTCCATCCTCGGACTTGGAATCACCGCCGCACCTTCCCTCTTCGGCAAGTCCACCAGCCTCTCCCACAGCAACAGCAGCTGGATATGGCCTGGCGTGATACCCATTTGTTGCGAGCCCCAGCGGTACTGCCATAGCGATAAAACCTCATTGGATTCTGGTACGCGCTTGGCATCGTAGTAGCATGCTATGTCGCCGAAGCACAGGAAGACGTAAGGGAAGCCGTCCTGTGTTGCATCAATAAATTTCGCGAGGGGTAAGTGAGGTGTGATGGGGGGCGTACGATTGTGTATAGTTCATCGTAAATATCAGGTGTGTGTCGCGTGCCACAATTCCACGCAAAGTCGTTTCCGCCGTAATGGCTGTCTGTGTTGCGTTCTTGTGTGTCGTCTTCAAAGGTGCAGTTTCCATATTTGCTGGAGAGTGTATATGGGTAGTCATCTAGACGCGAGAAGACGCCACATGCTGAGGTAGAGTTTACGCTGATGATTTTGCCGTGGTCGTTTAGGCACCCGATTTTAGACTCTGGCGTGGCGGTGCGCCAATCTTCGGATTGGAGAACGTATATCTTGCCGATGCCTGTGAAGTCCTTTTGTTGTATGCCAGCTTGTACGAGGGGCGCGAGGAAAAGTAGGGTGAGCGTCGAAGGAAAGGTGAACAACATGGTTGGATGAGTCCCGTCTTTTGGTTCCGAGTATTTCGAGATCCGCGATGACGATGACGAAGTCGCAATACTCCTAGCTCTTTATACTTGTTCGCTCTCTGCACAGCAGCAAGAAAACAAGCTATCACAAGCAAGGCAAGGCGACACCCGCTGTCCAACGACTTATCGAACCACGCGTCTCGTGCTCTTCTCGCCTCAATCCGTCCCCGACCCTGACCCTCCTGCACAAATCAAATTACTCTTTGCAGCTCGACCCCAGATCTTCGCAGGGAACTGAGTACCGGATCCCCTCTTTTATCAGTGCGTAGGCGCGCAAAGCGTGATTCGCTTCCAGACACAGAGCCTGTCGTTAGCGGAGAAATTTCCTCAAAGAACGGTTGCTTTAATATCGATGCGGTGTCGTGATGGGTCATGGAGAGCGCGAGGCAAGGGGAGGTCAATTTGCAAATACGTAAGATGCCGACCGCGCGGATGAACAGATTGCAGTGAGCCTGCGGCCGTTGTGTAACTGTGCGGCAGGATGCGCCACGTGCTTGGAGAAGGGCAACACGGGAAATCAACGAGGCGATGGTGTTATTCGGGGTAGCATGTGTGCGAGCCCATTATGTTGCTCTGCGGGGAGTCCCTTTTAGCCAGGAGTAAGGGCAGTTGAGCAAGATGATATCTGCCAGGAATCGGTCAGCGGCGATGTCTGTGTTGGGAAGTCGGAGTGGATGTGTATGAGATGGTGCGCTAGACAGAAAGCGGGATGGTGGCGCTGCACGAAATGTGAACATCCGGATAGGTTGTACCACAAAATTTCTTCCACTATCTACAATCAGAACTGCCTGCCTATCTCGCAAGCGAAAGCCAACCCGAGTAGCGGAATTGCGTGTTTCCCAGAACCATCGTCCTACAACAATACGAGTGTCGATGAACTAGCCACTAAGTTTCAGCCGGAAAAGGCAACTGGTGGATCAACAGCATCGTCTGTGACCTGGCGGCGACAGTATACACACCAGGACCTGTCTCTGCGCACAGCACTACTCTCGAGCCCCGAGTGTCGCGAAACGCAAACCTTCACAGTAAATATAGCTCCTAAGTATTGGTGGGGATGTTTCCAAACATTAGCCTGTCTCATTCAAGGAGCCCCTCCATCGCAGCGAGCACCATCACTGAACATAAGAAAGCCCACGTATCCACGTATCCCATTAACATGTACAATGCACGATTTACGATCAGCAATCTCCACGCCTGCATGAAGTCCGAAGTCTTGCGCAACCTTTACGCCACGACGAACACGAACGCTTGTTGATCTCCCGCACGATCGACAGGGCTGTGGGCCTCCGAGGCTGCATATGGAATAGTGCGCGCATACCTTGCATACGACGACGATTGCGATGGTGTTCTGTTTCGAGTCCGGAGCCGATGGATGGGGCTCTGCGAAAAGGACACGAGGCACGACAGCACTGAAAGAGAAGGTATTGGTTGGCTTGGGTGGTGTCGTGTCTGCTATGGTTCGCTTAGTCGACATGCCATTCAGGTTGATAGCCTGCGCAAAGCATGTCGTGTCTCCAGTGATCACCACACCATGCACGTCGTCCCGAGAAACCCGGTTAACAGACTTTGCGGGGAGACTATGGACATCTCTGGCCACTCTGTGCTTCGCACCATTTCATCTACCTGAGAAGTCGTGGCGCAAAGTCTTCCCGCCGCCGTGCAGTCACAACCGCTGCATGTTGCGGAGATACGTGTCACCGCGTACGCCGTGGTACCATACTTTCAAACAACTATTACAACGCCTGGTTGAAGGACCGCAGCAAAGCCAACCTCCGTTCCCGTTCTTTAGGCTCCCGCTCGAGTTGCGGAATTTGGTGTATTTGCACGCCAGCCTTGGGAATACTACGCATGACATACAAGTTGTGCCGCCGGGGAGAGCCGGACGACGTGAGTGCGATGATATAGCTGCGCCAACGTTTCGAGTGCAACATGATGCTTGCAGACGCCATGCAGATACCCGGAGATTGGACCGCACTGAAGCAGCGACCACATATCCACTCGACGACAACGGCATCATCGCTATGCATGGTGCAGTACCGCCGAGGAACCTACTGTTGGTCAACAAGCAAATGTACGAAGAAATTACAGAGTTGTTCTGGAGCACGACAGCGTTTGAGGTCCAGCCATTGACCCCGAATGATGCGTGTTGGCGGCTGGACCAGAGTCTGCAGCCGACGTATGAGGCCATCGCAAAGTCGAACTTTGCGACGCGCTTGAGGAAAATGCGCGTCAGGATTCATATTGCGCGGTTTGCGATGGGGAGGCAGTGCAAGCGATTCGAGCATGTAAATGCGCAAGTGTGCACATTCGAGGAGATTGGGCTTGCGGAATGCGTCGAGAGGCTTACACCGTTGGCGGAGGAGTTGTCTAAAGTGCTGAAGGAGACTGCGGCGACTTTGAGGGTCGTGGAGGTGACTTGGGTAGACGACTTTGCTGATGATATAGGAGAGGATGACTTACAATTGCGAGCGAAGGTGCTTGAGCCATATACGACATTGGAAGGGGTGCGAGTGAGGTTGTTCAAAACGGCAATAGCAGAGCAAGGAAGGGGTGCGGTAATGATGATGGCGAGGCAATCATTAGCAAGACAATGACGACCGAGACTCAGAGGCATGAGAACTTGATTTTTAATCAATCGCAGCCGGGGTGACCATATCCTAGGCTTATTCTTGTGTGTCTACTTGCGATTTGAACCTTTCCACCTACTCCGAGCCGTATATGCATGATGAAGCAGTCAGGCTCAACCGAGAGGCGCGCCAACAATATGTTGAACACTGTCCGTGTTCACCAACGTGGCCGATGATTGTGCTCGACGCGATCTTCCATGATATGTGCCTACCGATGCTCAAAGAACGCTCAAGGTTGCTGGGTAGTTCTGGATCCCTCGAGTTTGGGGATCGACCTTGGCTTTCCATGACCAAGTCGGCAGGCGACATCACGTATACCGTGACGTTTGCGCATGCAATCAAGACACAGCGGCTTGACATGGTCGTTGGCAGCAACGAGTGCTGTGGCGACATCTTGGTTCAGGTCTTTCGCCTGCTCGAAGGCGCAATCGTCATGCTCGGTGCATGTGACGATATCCACCATTCGCTCAAGAGTTGCCGCACACTCCGCATACTTCGACACGGCCAAAGAGTTGTCCATTGGTATCTCCGCATAGGCGAGGCTCATCAGATATAACTTGATTGCATGACCTGCGTGAGGGCAGGTAGAAGCAACTAGCTCGTAATACTTCTTTGGGAACAGTTTCTGCCGCGAGGCACTGATGCGCGCTTTCTTTTGGTGCCTCATCTCGTCTGTGTTGAAAATTAATACTTTGGAGAACACGAGCAAGCGTACTTGGAGGTCTCAACTTACCCAGGAGAGCGATAGGGGATGAAGTCCACACCATGTGTCACAAGTGGATAGCTGAATGTACCCGGGCGGTCCCGTATGATACGAAGGCTCACTTGTTCGAACTCGTGGAAAAGGTCGAAGACGTAGGTGATAAAGATCAGCTTTTCGAAGAAGGGGTGCCCAGGACTTGCGAGTCTCTGCGCCACTTGGACCCTGCTCCAGGATTGCACAGCTTCAGTGCACTGGTACGTATCGCAGGCGATCGCGAGGTCGGCTAAATGGGTGAGCGCAATCGTCTCTGGTATGTCGGAGATCTTCATGTGTGTGATTTTGGCGAGTAGCATGATAGAATCGGGGTTGTCCTCGCGTAGCGCGACCTTTTTCGGAGATGGTGCAGAGAGATCTTGACCTTCAGTGAAGTTTCCGTTGAACATAGCCTCGAATACCCGCGACGCAAGGCTCAGGACGTGCGACGATACCAGTAGTGTACACGCTGGCTGCTGCTCCTTGAATAGCTCAAGCAGTGCGTCGCCACGCTTAGCGATAACCTCGTCGGTCGGCATTGCGTATTCGGCCTCTGCACGAGTCTTGTTTCTTGGGGGCCCTGCCATCATTCTGTAGTTTTGTTAGCAGGGACTTGGGCGAGTAACACAATTTTGCATTGCATCCGCTTGATGCCGGCGCAAAGGATGCACAGGTTTCGTGAGCGATCCGCAATGGGGTGCAATGGATGTGGTCGCTATCGCGGGAAGTACGCGGATGAGCGCCGGACTTTGACTTTTGTTGATCGAGTCATGGCCCGTGAGCTGTTGTGGTGAAGTGAAGGTGCGCCCGCTTTGAGCTCAGCGCGTCTTCACCAGACAGCTTTTGCTGTGTGGATAAACAATATTGTCTGCTTGCAGCGGGAAGTTTATCGTCCCATCATGTTGTTTTAGCTGTATCTTCTTGCTTCTCAGGTAGCTGTTGATATGAAGCATAGTCTTGCGTTGTATCTTTGCCTGGCGCAAGAGGTGAGTATAGGATTGTCATTATTGTACTAGATACGCTTCCGGGAATTTGCAAATATCGCTGGCTCGCGTTTTTGAGATCAAGGGACGAGATCGATCAATCAATGAGGCAGCGAATGATGGAAGCCAACGCAAGAGCCTCAAAATCGCACTGCATTGAAGTAGGTGTCCACGATCATGGCAAGGCGGTAAGACGGCGGACCAACAGATAAAGATGTGAGTACGATCGAACACGCATAAAATCTCGAGATGAGATAATAGCAGAGAAATGTTGGCTGAGCAAGCGAAAAGACGCAGCATATACTCTCCATCAGATATGCTGCGTTCATCTCGCTCGTCATTGGCTGCTGTGCCGCCCTTAGAAGTTAACCGCGCCGCACACACCTTCCCTGTCACAATGCCGAGTCCAACGAACCACAACAGCAGTGCTACCGCGCTTGAAAGTCGATGCCCGAAATAATAAATTAACCGTTCGGAACGGCCCAGGCACGGCGGGTCAGAGCCCAGCACGGTGGTAAACATGCAGCTCATCAAACGTGGCGAGGCGGACTTGCTGAGCACATGCGGCGCAGTAAGGTGCGACACAAGAGACAAAGAACGTGGCTGTCCTGAGGAAGGGTACGTTGGTACTTGAACATTTTGGACGAACGCACCTCTTTTCTCGACGTGCAACTTCGAGCTGCTTCTCGCTCAAGCCGTAAGAATGAACAGCCTCATCATCCTGGTTGCCTTGCCTCTACTCGGCCGGGCAGCGTTTTCAGATCGACAGCAGAAGCCGTTTGTAGACACAAGAACTGATGTCGTACTACCGCTAATCGTGAGTATCTTGCTAGAGTCACCAACGATGTGCGTGGCTGACCATCGTATAAGCTCGACGACAAATTGCACTACTCGTTCCAGCCTGTCTCCGAGGTGTCTACTGCTGCATCGCTCGAGGCATTACAGACCGTTCACAGCTTTGCTTCTGTAGAGGCTATACAGACTGTGACCATCGACGTGCCCTTGGATTCGTCAATCTCAGGCACCGTCGCCTTCAGCCAATCGAGAGCTCAATACGAAACCTGGTTTGACGAGGCTTCGTTTTTTACATGGTCGCCAAAACATGCGCGAGATTCGAACATACCCTTAGGAGACATCGGCATTCGAAAAGGTGGAATGGTGGGCATACCAGCGGTTTCCGCCTCGTTGACGCTCGACACGCCATACATCTATATCCCAACAGAAATCTTTGCCATTTTGCTGCAAGCAACTCGTACTTCAGCTGAACAAGACTTCGCGGTCGACTGCGGAACTCGACATTTTCCCTGATCTTGTATTCGGTCTGGACATAGGCGACTCAGATGAGGACCAGGAGGAAGAGCCGAGGGACGAGATCGTCGTCGCACCCGAACAGTATGTTTTGAAACGTGAAGCGGACACGTGCGACCTGTCGGTCAGGAGCTTGGACGAACGCACACATGGTAGCGGCATTGCTTCGTTGGGCTGTGCGGCGATTCGTGGGAGGAAGCTGGTGCTGGATTGGGGTAAATCCAGACTGGGATTTGGCCGATGATCTTGCTGTGAGTTTCGTAGCTGCACTTTCGGCGCCGATCATGTTGTATGGGTTGCTTTCGATGGCTGCTGGACTTTCAAGTCGCCTTTGCGCAGCGCTTTTGTGCGACATTTGCTTCCTGTATATTAGTTCATCAAGAGCGGCTATGAAACCCAAGTTCATGATTCCAGATTGTAAGCATACTTCGAAAAGCGAGAAGTTGGTGGTGCGCTCTTCTCATGTCGCGAAAGATCGCAGCTTTCGGCAAGCTGCACCTTTCGTAGCTTCAGACAGCGCATTCCGCAACTTGGAAATTGTCCAGTCCTCGTTTGGCGAACAGCTTTGAGATCGCTTCTACTCCTCATGCAATTCTTGCATCTCTTGTGCCATACAAACTTGACGGGTCTCCTAAGCCTACTCTCTGTCCGTAGCCTGCGATTCTAGGAAAATGCTCCGGGCTCCGGTAATCGCTGCTTCTCCGCAAACGTCAGACGAGCCTGCGCGTTCTCCTGCAAGCGCCGACATGGCACTATCGTCTGGTAGGTGACAACGATCATCACCACTGCACACATGGCGTAGACCTCGCTCAAAGGCTCGTTGACGCGGGTAAAGGGGTCAGAGAATAGACACAACGCGTTCGAAATCGAGTCCGAGGCGAAGGCGACCGTCTTTCAATGGTGTCTGCTCGTCGACCAACTTCGACGAAAGGACACATTTGTCGCGAGCTTGCGACTGCACGACGAATATCGGATCGCTCGACCGCAATGGGCGAAAGGATACGCAAGTGTGCATTTGAGGATGTTTCTGGCCGCCAACGCGAGCTTGTCGCACGCTCACTCGGACACGTTCGGCCGGACTATCTCCAGTGCATCTGCGCTTATCCCGAGCCATATCCTCGCCATGTGCGACATAAATGCGCTTCGACCGTACAAACTGCGAGTTTCAGCGGCGACACTTCGCATCCGCAGACGTGCGAGATTGTACCGCTGCCCCTCTGCGAACCTTTGTGATCGGTCTTCCGCGGAATGCAATTGAACGTCTGGATTGCTCGGCGAGGCGCCCCACTTTCCTATGGGTTCGCCTACGTGCCGATGAGCATCATGGTGGTGGTGTGCAATTTTGCCGTGTATCTCACATTCTCCAGTTTGAGCAACATGGTCCACTACTGTGGCTACTCGGACGAATAACATATCTCGGGCTTCAGAGGATCGAGAAGAAAGGTGTATCAATCTGCCCGAGTACATGCAATGTGCGATGGCAATTGTCTGTCGATGGCAAGCTCAACTTCCATCATTCCGCAGCGATCAGCAGTATCGGAAAGCATTCGGAATGTGAGACCTTTTGGCAGCTATTGAGCTCTCCCTGCAACTCGACCCAGCACAGTCTATCTCAGTTTACGTATTCCTTGTGCTATCCGTCCATGCAATTGGGCTCCAGACTGTCCACCATGTTGGTCCACAGCTCAGGGTTACGCTACGGATGCATCGGCGAAGCTCCAAAGAGCTGAATCAGGTAAGACCCAATCGAAGCTTGCCCTGGCGCGTAGTCGGACGCGTGGGCGCCATTGGACACAACCCCGCACCGTCTGCGATGCGAAGTAATTCCAAACATGACCGTCATTCCCGCGAACGGTAGAGGCAATTGTTGCATGGGCCGCAGCATCATCAAGTGGGGAGGCTCGTCTTTGAGGCGCCATATGACCCAAAGTTTGAAGGCTCGAATGCTGTGAGAGGCTCGTGGTGGGTACCTTTCTCGATATATAAGTCCCTTGCAATACCCCTCAAAAGCTCACTCAACCTCATACCTTTACTTGCATTCAGCTCAGTAGCACTTCTCGAAAGAGTTACACGTCATTCGGAGCCGCAAAAGGTATACCCCTACCCGCCCCTCATTTGTTAGACCCGGACGATAGGCTGACAGATCTTGCGTCAGATAGACGTACCTAAGTACCTGTCTA
Source organism: Setomelanomma holmii (assembly GCA_010015745.1). Lineage (NCBI taxonomy): Eukaryota > Fungi > Ascomycota > Dothideomycetes > Pleosporales > Phaeosphaeriaceae > Setomelanomma > Setomelanomma holmii. The sequence continues at coordinate 36,991 of ML978166.1, forward strand.
GCCGCTTGTATATATTCCTCTTCGGAGCCTCAAGAATTGTCGCTTCACTTTATCAGACACAATGGTATTTCTCCGCTCAGCATCTCGCTCAGCATCTCGCCTCGCGCGCCCTGCCTCCTCCATCCTAAGCGCACGCGCTGGACCCCGATTGACCTCGTCACTTCGACAACCAAACGCCTTCAGAACGCTAACGGCAACTGCATCACAACAGGGAAAAGTTCTTCTTGTCCTCTATGATGTGAGTTCAACCATATACCCATCGCGCATGCGACAGCACACTGACGACGTCATAGGGCGGTGTCCACGCTGAGCAAGAGCCCAATCTTCTCGGTACCACAGAGAACGAGCTAGGCATCAGGAAGTGGGTTGAGGACCAGGGCCACACTCTTGTCACCACCTCAGACAAGGAGGGCGAGGGCTCTGAGTTCGATAAGCATCTCGTTGATGCAGAGGTCATCATCACCACTCCGTACGTCTACCGGCAGAAAGCTACCCCGCAATCGCCGCTAGAGCGCCCCGCAATACGCATTCTCCGAGCGTGTTGCGCTAGCGTGGCAGGGCTGCGACCATCTGAAGTGACATAGGCTAATTAACCGCCAGATTCCACCCTGGCTACCTCACCGCAGAACGTCTCGCAAAGGCGAAGAACCTGAAGATTGCGGTGACTGCTGGTATTGGTTCCGACCACGTCGATCTCGATGCGGCCAACAAGACCAACGGCGGTATCACTGTCGCTGAGGTCACTGGCTCCAACGTCGTTTCTGTCGCTGAGCACGTCGTCATGACCATCCTCACTCTCGTCCGCAACTTCGTTCCCGCCCATGAGCAGATCGTCAAGGGTGAGTGGAACGTCGCTGAGGTCGCCAAGAACGAGTACGACCTCGAGAACAAGGTTGTCGGTACCGTTGCCGTCGGCCGCATCGGTGAGCGTGTGCTCCGCCGTCTCAAGCCCTTCGACTGCAAGGAGCTTCTGTACTTCGACTACCAGCCTCTGGCCCCTGAGAAGGAGAAGGAGATTGGCTGCCGCCGCGTTGACAGCCTCGAGGAGATGTTGGCTCAGTGCGACGTTGTCACCATTAACTGCCCACTCCACGAGAAGACTCGCGGTCTCTTCAACAAGGACCTCATCTCCAAGATGAAGAAGGGCTCATGGCTCATTAACACTGCTCGTGGCGCCATCGTCGTCAAGGAGGATGTCGCTGATGCGCTCAAGTCCGGCCAACTCCGTGGCTACGGTGGTGATGTTTGGTTCCCTCAGCCTGCGCCCAAGGACCACCCACTCCGCTATGCCACCAACCCATGGGGTGGAGGCAACGCCATGGTTCCCCACATGTCCGGTACTTCCATCGATGCGCAGAAGCGATATGCCGCTGGTACCAAGGCTATCCTCGACTCCTACTTCTCTGGTCGGGAAGATTACAAGCCCGAGGATCTTATTGTCCACAAGGGCGACTACGCGACCAAGGCGTATGGTCAGCGCAAGTGAGCATTTGATTGTTTTTGAGCGTTTCTGGAAATCTTTGATTAGCAAGTTCCGAGGAGTCGGATGGGCCATGTCTGGCTGTGTATACAACAATATATCCACTTGAACTCCAATCCTAGCGATGCTGTGTTAATCATTCTATGCCAGTGAAGGATATTTTGATGGAGAGATATCAAATGCCACCAAATGGCTTAGCGGTGGGTATATGGAACTGTCCAAGCAATGGCAACCATCTAGAACTCTGCAAAACTATACGAATAGCAGACCTCAGCGCCCTCGTGACAGTGATTGCCGCCTCTCGTCCTCGGCTTCGTCATCGCTGTCATCTTTGAAGACCTGTTCCAGGTCCCTCCCCACCCTTCGCTCTTCCTCCATCATGCTGCGCCTCTGCTCCAGCGCCTCCCGTCTCCGCTGATCAATAGGGTCAAAGCCCACCATGCCCTCGCCCTCCTCGTCATCGAAGAGCTCGTCTTCGTGCTCTCCTCCGCTGCCATCCACTACCCTGCGATTTCGAGTCCAAGTGGAGGGCATGAATAGGTTGTATAATGCATCCGACAACTTTGTCCGCCATGACGTCTGAAACTCAGACATGCCCGCAGGCATAGGTAGATACTGGCTATAGCGACTGCGGTGTCGGCGCACGAAGGGCAGGATGATGAGGGCGAGCAGGACATAGAGGATGGCGGCGAGGAACAGCGGTATGAGGATGGTCTGGCACGTGTCAGCGATGCGCGTCAGCTGGTGCCCATGCTAGGCAAAGGGTGCTTGACAGCCGCACTCCGCTCACCTTCAGAAAATGGGTAAAGCCCGCCATGGTTGCGGATACATGTGATGTGTGCTGCTGCTGGGCTGAACTGGCGATGCGCGGCCTTTTGTTCCCTACGCGCTTACGCAGCTCGGGGTTCGTTGAGCTAAGCGGCGAGACAGGTGGCCCCAAGACGGTGAGGGCGTGTCTGCGGATGCTGCGACTGCTACGCCACAGTCCTGTAGGCTCTCTGGGCGGTGCGAGGGCCAGAGAGATGTGGTGAGGAGAGGTGCAGACGCGCTGCTGGGATGCGCCATTCCCGCTACCGCATTGGCCAAGCGCCACGGCAGTGAACGTCTCAGGAGAAGCATCAACGCCCACGGCTGGCCCAAGCACCCTCCGAAACACCTGCAGACGTATCCTGGTCGGCATCCCAAGACACCAGTTCGCTGCAGGCGACGGTGAATACAGACTGCAGTCCTCGACATTACCATACTTCACCCAGCGATGAGCCCTCGCAAGAGCCGCTAGCTCTCGGCACCTTCCCGCCCTCACCTGCATCCCGCAATATCCCACCCTGACGCCGCCAGCCTGTATTTCCCACATTGCAGCGACCCGTCACGTCACGCCCCGCACTCGTTTCAGCATTTCTCACGGCGAGGACCCGCCTCGAGTCGAATCTGCACTTTAACCATAGCGCTGCTAGAAGACATTCAATAGGAGGGCGAGGGGACACGTCGTGGGCGTGCGAGCATAGACGCGCATAGGATGGATGGCAAGGGACGCCAATCCTCCGCCGGCAAGTTCTTTGGCCGCCGCCTGCACAAGGACAAGACAGAGAAGGGCAGCGATGCGCGACACACGCAGCAGACGACCGACAGCCCGCCGGGGAGCGCCCACGGCTCGCAGTCGTCGCGGCACTCGCACCGTCACAGCACCTCGGCCGCCTCGATAGACCGCCCCGTGTCCATGACCGCCGAGGGCATCTTTGCACGCGCGGGGCCCATCTCGACGATTGACGCAGAGCCGCTGCCCCACCACCTCAACAAGGGCGGGGGAGACTTTCACCAGTACCCCGTCTTCAATCCCTCGATGCCGCCCCAGAATGGCTACAGCAACTCGGGGCCCCCGCGCCCGCCGCCGCACTCGTCAGGCACCACCATCGCCTCGAGCCAGCCCGGTGACCGTGGTGTGTCGATGCAGCAGTGGGGGGCTCGCGACTCGAGCAGGAACGGCAACCACTCGTACTATGCCCCCACCGACTCATCAGCCAACACGCGCGCCTCGTCAGACCAGGCGAGCATCTACAGCAATGACTCCAAGACGCGCAGCTCCAACGTCTTTGCGCCCCAGAACCCCTCGCAGTCCTCCTTCTCCTCCGTCGGCCTCGACTCGGGCAGCCTCCTTCCCACAGCTGCTTCCACGCCCCGCGACTCGCACCGCCATCTGCTGCACTACGGCTCCTCGTCGCCGTCCTCGTCCACGCCCTCGCTCGTACAACAAACCTTCAGCATACAGCGGCCGCCCGACCATGTCATCGAGAAGGAGTTTATGAATCTGATGGTCAAGCGCGGCTGGAAGAGCTTGCCAGAGCAGGCTCGGCGCCAGATGGAGGCGTACAAGATCGACAAGAAGTGGACGCTGGTGTACCAGGACAAGCTCGCCGAGTTCAAGCACGACGAAAAGAAGCGGCAGACCAACAGGAGCACGTACATGGGCGGCGGAGCAAGAGAAGACATCTTGATTCGCGCAGAAGAGGAGGGCTCGCCCGAGTGGTACGTCAAGAAGGTTATGGACAACTCCATCACGATCAAGCAGATGTCGAGCCTCGAGATCAGCTTGCGCACACAGCCCATTGCGTGGGTCCGGACGTTCATCGAAGCACAGGGCCAGATTGCGCTCACGAATGTGCTCTCCAAAATCAACCGCAGGAAGGGAACTGGGCCAGCACCTCCACCCAGTGTTTTGGCGCAGAAAGCGGAGAATGATATGGAAAAGGAGTATGAGATTATCAAGTGCTTGAAGGCACTGATGAACAACAAGTACGGCGCCGACAATGCGCTGAACCACCCCTCCATCATACAGGCCCTATGCGGCTCTTTGGTGTCCGCGCGACTCAACACGAGAAAACTTGTCTCAGATGTCTTGACCTTCCTCTGCCACTGGGGCGAAGGGAGTGGGCATGAGAAGGTACTCCAAGCCCTCGACAATCTCAAAGCGCAATATGGCGAAAGCAGCAGATTCGACGCCTGGATGCGCATTGTCGAAGTCACTGTGGATGGACGAGGCAAGATGGGCTCCATGGTCGGCGCATCCGACGAAGTTCGCAGCGGAGGTATTGGTGTGGAGAACTTGCTCATGGAATATGCTATCGCGACGCTGTTTCTCATCAATATGGTCGTGGATGCACCGAAGCGCGATCTTCAGCTCAGGATGCATATTCGCGCCCAGTTCACGGCATGTGGCATCAAGCGCATCTTCGGAAAAATGGAGGGCTTCCAGTACGAAGTCATCGACAAGCAGATCGAGCGATATCTGAACAATGAGGCCATCGACTATGAAGACTTCCTCGAGCGCGAGAACAGTTCGATGGTCGACAGCGTCGAAGGCGAAGGCAAGGACCTCAATGACCCCACTCATATTGCGGAGGCAATTATGCAGAAGATTGGTGGTACCCGGACAGAAGACTACTTCCTCTCAGCCATGCAGCACCTTCTGTTGATTAGGGACACTGAAGGCGAGGATCGGCTGAAGATGTTCCAGCTTGTGGATCAGATGCTGAGCTACGTGGCTATGGACCGCCGACTGCCAGACATGGATCTCAAGCAAAGTTTGAACTTTACTGTTCAGTCACTGCTTGATAAGCTGTATACCGATGCCGAAGCGCGCCAACAGCGAGATGAGATGATCGAAGCGAGGCAAGTGGCTGACTCGGCCATTGCTGAGCGCGATGAGGTCAAGGCACAGCTCGAATTGGGCGCAGACGGCTTGGTCCAGAAGCTTCAGAAGCAGTTGGCCGAGCAAGAGCGTATGATTGAGCTTCGAGGCAGGCAGGTCGAGCAGATGAAGGCCGAGCTCGCAGAGACACAAAGAATACGGGCGCAAGAGCTTCAGCGAAATGAACTGGAGACCCGTGAGTTGTATCTCATGCTCAGGGACGCCCAAGACGTTGCAGCATCGGCGTCGAAGAAGGGCGGCAAAGAGGGCCTGGGTGCGCAAGACCCAGCGCAGATGGCTGGTATCATGGACCGCGAACGCTTGATGAATAGGCTTGAAATCCAGCTACAGCGAGCCAGGACCCAGGCAACACTGGAAGGGAAGTCGTTGCAAATGCAGCCCAGCGAGAAGCTCAGAGAGCTACGCGAGAAGATGGAGGGCACAATGGGTGAACAGACTGAAGCGGGCTTCGACGGCCTCGAGCCTGGCTCTTTTGGCTCAGTCCGACGCCAGAAGAGTGTCGTGCCCCGCAGGAAGCCGCTACCAACACTACCTGGAGAAGCTGGAGAGGACGAGGTCATGTCGGACGCGATGGATGATGAAGACGCCATTATCGAGAAGCCTCGTCTCATTCAGATGCACAAGCCGAAGCTTAGCGCGTCAACACAACAAGCACTTATGGGAGAGATTGCATCCAACATCAAGAGATATGATGACTCGGACGCCGAAGACGCTGGCGATGGTGTTACTACAGGACCATCGCATCCAAGTCTTGAGTCCGACTCTCCCAAGACGCCGGCAGACACTGAAGCGAAGCCAGCAATTCCTCCGCCACCTCCACCACCTCCTGGTATGCTCGGATTCTCCGCCAACATACCTCCTCCGCCGCCCATGCCCGGTACTAATGCTAACATTCCTCCTCCGCCTCCACCACCGCCGGGTATGCTTGGATTCGCTGGTCCTCCAGGCATTCCTCCGCCACCTCCAATGCCGGGTATGAAAGGTCCACCTGGCATCCCACCTCCACCTCCCATGCCTGGAGATGGCAGTATGCCACCGCCTCCGCCGCCACCAATGCCTGGCGCCAAGCGTCCTGGGTTTTTGCAAAAGCCCGGATTCCATGGTGCACCCACAGTATCACTATCTGGCCCGCGCCCTAAGAAGAAGCTCAAGGCACTGCATTGGGAGAAGGTCGACTCACCACAGACGACCGTATGGGCTACTCGTGGCCTTACTTCCGAAGAGAAGGAAGAGAAATACCAAGAATTGTCGAAGAAGGGTGTCCTTGAGGAAGTCGAGAAGCTCTTCATGGCCAAGGAGATCAAGGCGATTGGCAAGAAATCGGGCAAGAAGGACGAGAAGAAGCAGATCATCTCTCGCGATCTGATGCACAACTTCCAGATTGCTATGGCCAAGTTCTCGTCTTACTCTGTCGAGGAATTTGTGCAAATGGTCATCCACTGTGATAAGAAGATATTGGATGACCCAGTCGTCATGGAATTCCTCCAAAAGAACGACTTCTGCGACATACCCGATAATACTGCTAAACTCATGGCTCCGTACTCGAAAGACTGGACTGGACCAAATGCGGGCGCAAGCAAGCGCGAGCAAGATCCTAGCGAACTGACAAGAGAGGACCAGATTTACTTGTACACTGCCTACGAACTACACGGGTACTGGAAGAGTAGGATGAGGGCGCTTGCGATGACCCGCACGTACGAGGCCGAGTACGACGAGGTGTCGAACAAGCTCTTGGAAATTTCGCGGGTCTCGGAAAGTCTGAGAGATTCGACTAGCTTGATCAGCGTGCTTGGTCTCATTCTTGACATCGGTAACTTCATGAACGACGCCAACAAGCAAGCCAACGGCTTCAAGCTATCAACTCTTTCGCGACTCGGTATGCTCAAGGACGACAAGAACGAGTCGACATTTGCCGACCTCGTGGAGCGTATCGTGCGTAACCAGTATTCTGGCTGGGAAGGCTTCACAGATGAGATTGGTGGGGTCATTACTGCGCAGAAGATCAATGTCGAGCAGCTTATCCAAGATGCGAAGAAGTATATCGACAACATCAAGAACATTCAGATGTCACTTGACGCGGGTAACCTGTCCGATCCTAGCAAGTTCCATCCCGAGGACAAGTTCACGATTATCGTTCAAAGGAGTATGAAAGAGGCAAGGCGGAAGTCAGAGCAGCTGCAAGTCTTCCTGGAGGACATGCAGAAGAGCTACGATGACATTATGGCTTTCTATGGAGAGGACCCAACGGATGACAATTCGAGGAGAGAGTTCTTTGCGAAGCTGGCGAACTTCGTGCAGGAGTGGAAGGTAAGTCTCACCAGCCCCAGTCCAGCATCTTTGCATACAAACTCCTTGAGATTGCAATCGCGACCTTCTGCTAACAACCACATAGCGCTCCAAAGATAAGAACATCTCGCTCGAAGAACAACATCGCCGCAATGAACTCTCGATGCGCCGCAAACAACAAACCGCAAACCCACTCTCTCCCGCAGCGTTATCATCCGACTCCGACGCGCCCAAATCACCCGCCTCCACAGGCGCCATGGACGACTTGCTCCAGAAGCTTCGCGCAGCCAAACCGGAAGCAAGAGATCAAAGAGACCGCCGTCGCCGTGCTCGCCTCAAGGACAAACACCAGGTACGTGTCGCCAGCGGCCAGAAAATCCCCGAACTCGGCGTCAATATGGAGTACGAAGCTCAAGAAGGCGGCGAAGAAAGCAAGAACGTCCTCTCGCCTGCAAGTGAAGGCACAGACACCGAGACTGGCACTGCAACTGCGAGCGCGGCTGAAGTGGACATTGCCGATCGCGCGGCTGCTATGCTTGAGGGTCTGCAAGGTGGCTCGAGTCTGAATAAAGACGGGAGTTTGTCTGTGAGACGGAGACGGGAGAGTGCGGATACGGAACGTCAGAGGAGGAGGAATCGGAGACAGCAGGCTAGTAGTGCCAAGACGGAGGATGAGGGGCTGATGAGTCCGACGATACCCGAGGAAGGGGATGGGACGAAAGAGGAAGAGGGCAATGAAGAAGGTGAAGAGGCGATTGGCAAGGTGGTGATTAGTCCGCCGAGTCCGGAGAGTAAGGGGAGGGAATTACCTACACCGCCGCCTGAGTAGATGGGAAACTTTTGGAAGAGAGGGGTTGTTGTTGACTTTCGATACCCGCCTTCCGGCTTCGATTCTTCGCTGGTTATATATATATATTGTAATACTCGTTAACGCATCGCTGGCGAAGTGGCATCTTTGGACTTGGGAGTTTGGAGAGAAGAGGGGATCAGGAGCATTGCGTGGTGCATGGCGGGATGGAACCAAAGGATGGCAAGGGCATTTAGGATAAGGATAGGGACATATGCATACGAATACTCTTGTCTCGCAACAGTATACCAGTTTTTCTTGTGTCAAGTGTTGAAGATATGAAGCTGGATTATGATTGGGGCGAGGCGCTGTTGAATGCACTGAGGATATGTTGCAGAGGTATGTCGTTGCTTGGACCGTGGTTGGCGATGTGACACTAACTTTGTGATGAGCTAATGCTAGGAACACTGCGTTTTCTTCCACATGAAGTGACCCGTTGCTTTACTTGTGGCAGTGGTTTCTCGTCTTTCAACCGACCGCCCGAGGCTATCAAGTCAACGAAAAGAAGAAAAAAAGGCTCAAGTATCGATTCACGCCAAATGTTGCTGGGATTCGAGTATCGTCAGCACGAAGCCCCCAACCTGCTTCTGCCTAGGTCGCCGAGACCTCCGGCAAGGGCATGAAGAGACAGAGAGAGAGTGTGTGTGTGTGAGAAGAAGCTGTGGGAAGTAGAAGAGGAGAAGATGGCATTAGCAGAAACGGAGCTGTGGGGCTCTACTGTTGGGTGAGGAGCAAGAATGTGCGAGGTGATGTTGATGTGGTTGGAGTGATCTGACATGACCGGGTATCTGAGAAACTGGCGTTGACGGCAAATAGGATGGCCGTAAACACAAGAGTTGTTGAGTAAGGAAAGGATATAACAAGAGATAGTACAGCAGAGAAGGGAAATAAAGGTACGGTTTTGGTCGTGCAACGTTAGGAGATACTTATCTGGGCCCGCTAAACAGCTCTCAGCTTCGAGTTTGCCGCCCACCAAAGGTCCATCGTCTCGATCCAGTCGTTCTCGCATGTTGTCGGTCAATCCGTGCTCACGTCCGTCTCGTGATATAGTGCCCAATCCAGAACTAAGTCACCGAAGCAACTCCGCTAAAGTCTCCCTTGCGCCGTTGCAAGGGGTGACTCTAGGTACGACGTTCTTTAGCCTGGTTCGATATGCTGCGACAGGATAAGGACTTGGTGGAGATGCGCTCAAGTCAATGCCCTGGTGCAGCTCCCGGGCCGCGGCGCAGATGGCTGACCTGCGCGCACTATATCTTTGGTCCGTGGGGCTCATGCAGGTACACCAAAGTGTTCTACATGATCACCAAGACACTATGCTACTCACAGCGGCGTGCGTGGTGGCCCTCGTGGCAACATATGTACGTGCACCTGAAGCCTGTGAGTCAGAGATTCTTGTCGTGTACAATCGAGGCGGGCGTCGTCGTTGATGGTGTACGTATCGCTGAGGTGGAGAATAAGAGCGAAGGTGGCGGGTTAAGGCGAGAGTTAGGCGCTTATAGAGCCGCCAGGATGAATCCTGAGCGGGTATGACGTGCCGTTCTAGCATTCACTATGACGTCCCATCGAACCAGACAGGTCATGGAGGCCGCGTGAGCGCAATTCGAAAACCGGGTGCAGAGAAGCCCAAGGAAGAAATTGCTATACCTGAACCCAAAATCATTAAAATGTTGTAAAGGAAGCAAGATGACTGGCATTTTCTACATACGTAGTGCAGCACCTTCTTCCTGGATGAGTGGTCTTGCGAAGTTTTACACTATGCGCTGATACATCAAGAACTTGACGCATTATAAGGCTAGTACAACATCAATGCCCTGAATCGTTGTCCCAAGCACAACATGTAGTCAACAGGTGCGCTGAGCGTGGTGGCATTGAACCCCGACGTCTGTGCCATACGTTGCTTCTCACGCATATGACAGGTTCAAGACTCGTCATAATCTTCCTCGACACGCCGCAAGAAGCAGCGTGATCAATAAAAGGAATAAAGAATGGCTTTTAAGAGTAACGAGTACCGTTCCGGTGATCATCGAGGGTGCCAGCAATACACCTTCCACTCGATCCTTTCAAAATCTCCGGTGTGGTACCGTTGCTCAGCTTGGTATCGCCAGAAGTTGCCCATCGGTTCATGGAGAGGTCGCTTGCAGTCTCCGTCTGCAAATGACCTCAGCAGTGGTCAATGACCCAACTACGCAACTGTCCAGTATCGCTCCGTGGCCTAGCTAAAGCAACCTCAACCAGAAAGCCCGCCTGTGCCCATCTGGTGAGGTTCCACGCAGGACATATAGCACACTCCCTTAGCTCGGCGATGTAACCACCAAGGTTCTCTCGGAGCGTGGTGGGCCTCGTGGTTTCTCGGAATTATGCACAGCAGCAACGAGATCCCTAGAAGCAAAGGTGTTGAAAAAGAAGAAGAAGCTACTTGAAAGAGGAGGAAGAGCCTATCAATGGACTCAAAGCGTTGGGCCAGGTTCGAAAGAGTGGAGAAGATTGACTAGATGTTTAGACTTGACGAAGGGTTGAGGAAGCACTGCTGAGGAAGTGCGGGCCGCGAAAGAGGAAGTTATGATGACGCTAAGCCAATCAGACATCAGTGCCAATCTTAGCTTTCACTCTTCCAATTCTAGCTATCATGACGTACTCTGCACTTCGAAGAACGCAATGTCATTTCTCGATAAAACGATCGTAGGCTCCCGGAGATTTTATGTATGCTACAATACGGGGTTCGAGGTCATTGTCACCGTCTTGCACCGCGGTCGCGTAACAGTGACGATTCCTCCAGATTTAACGCCTTGGGATTCAGCACCTTGCGACGAGCGCCAGTAAGCCGCCGCCCTGAAGCCTTGATTCCTTATGGCATCTCCTTCGTCTCAGTCACTGACTTCTTATTCACGTTCGCGGTCTGTGCGACTTCCGCGCGTCTACCTTCCTGTGGAGCGACTTCAACACTGCCCTCAGAACGATACAGGGGCTCTAACTTAGCAATCCTACCCCATAGCACTCACCTTCGCCACCACCACTGTAGCGCAACATTGAAGTTGTAGCTGATGAATATATTGGTAGGTACACCAAAGATATAGTCGAGCTCCTCAAGCGTTCTCTGCTTGGTCTCGGGCAGCCATAAGAAGATCATGACGAAGGCGATGACGTTCAACCCAGCGTAGAAACCGATGGCACCGGTCGGCGTGAAGGTGTGCAGAATTAGTGGGAAACTGGTCGACAAGACTGCGGTCCAGAAGAGACACGTGGCGACGGCCCAGCCCATGCCTATCTCACGATGCGAAAATTCAAGAGCAGGTCAGTGCGCGTGTTCTGCGTTGGAAGAGGGTGATGACTTACGAGGGAAGCATTCGGCCGAGTACGTAAAAGGTACTGGACCCTCGCCAGGGCTGTAGAAGCACGCAAATATGTATATAAACGTGGCGATCATGGTAAGGTGGGCAATTGACTCCCTGGGGATATAGAATGAAAAGCCGGCTGCGAGCAGTGACCAAGCCATGTTTGGACATGTGAAAAGAAGCAAACTACGGCGACCGAAAGTATCGATGGTCCTACATGCTATCAGTAGTGTAATCTTGGGCTTGACTTAGCTGGCACGTACCAAATTGCGGGCCAAGCGAAGACGAGGTGTACGAGACCGAATCCGAACGATGCAATCAGAGCTTCTCTCTCCGATGCAATCAGAGCTTCTCTCTCCGATGCAATCAGAGCTTCTCTCTCCGATGCAATCAGAGCTTCTCTCTCCGATGCA
>ML978166.1:49064-253619 GCA_010015745.1 Setomelanomma holmii
TCAGAGCTTCTCTCTCCGATGCAATCAGAGCTTCTCTCTCCGATGCAATCAGAGCTTCTCTCTCCGATGCAATCAGAGCTTCTCTCTCCGATGCACCAGCTTGCCGGAAAACAGTCGAGTTATAGAACGCAATAATATTAACTATTGACTGTCGGTGCATTCCCGGACTGGATGTTCACCAACGGTATAACTTACTCCCGCACATGTGCTGCGCAATCATGACCACAAAAGAAGCGAGCGTCGCGCGACGGACGCGGGGAATAGTAAAAAGCTCCATACAACGCTTGATATAGTTCGAGCGGCCAACAATCTCAACATCGACCTGCAGCTGCGCATGAATGTAGTATAAGTCACGGGCAGCTTGGACAGGGCTGAACCGTAGTCGCAGCAAAGATTGCCACGCTTTTCGATATCTGTTCTTCTTGATGTACCTTTGAACTACGTCAGCGATTGGAGTGATCATTGGCAGGCAGTTCGTAACTAACCAACGCGGCAACTCAGGGCAGAAGTATATACTAAATGGTGTTGTACACGAAGTCAGTGAATGTCTCATATGCAGTTCGTACGCCGTAGTTACGCACCCGAATGTGAGCGGAATGGCTGGGATGAATGCTGGACCGATTTGCAGACGCCATGCGATGACGGGAACTTCATCACACCCATCTTGATGTAAGTCGTGCCGCTATCGATACACAGGCGCAGCTGACGTGGCTAGGGGTATTGGTATGGGTTTAAAAGGAAGCACTGTGCCCATCTTCGCAGCCGAAAACTCGCCTGCTCAGATTCGAGGTGCATTGGTCATGTCTTGGTAAGAATCGTTGACCGCGTGCCAGTACCAGTACTGACGAGCAAAGGCAAATGTGGACAGCGTTCGGCATCTTTCTCGGTACAGCGTGCAGAGCGTCACGATTCGAGCTAGCAAACTAACAGCTTTCTAGGCTACTGCGCTAATTTTGCTGTCTACCAAGAGCTGCTCCCAGGTTTGCGCGAGAGCACCACCAATAGGAGTAAGCAGGCAAAACACAGTAGAGACGAAGATGATGCCACGCCGACCCAGGAAGTAGTTGCAAGGGTCGCTCACCCAGCAGCCGATCAAGGCGCTACCAATGTACGGACCAGCGTTGACAAGACCAACGAGAAGGTTATGAGTCCAACGATCAGGATGGCCTTCGGTCTCACCTTGGCCAATATCGAATTCGACCGGAAAAGATAGGTTTGCGGCGTTGGAACCAGTTTGATCCCATCCCCTGTTGGAGAATTAGTGTTGCATTGGTTAGTCGCCGCGCATATACGTACTGAACGGCCGCACCGATTGAGCAGACGATGATGGTAACGTAGAGCTGAAGGGGGTGCTTCCACTCTTGAGCTTTCTCAAGTCGCAGAGCCTCTTTCTCTTCCTCTTCGAGCATTACAATCTCTTCGAAGCGAACAGGGTCTTGCGCCACTAAGAGACAGTCAAGACGTGACTATCTTCTACCTGTCATGGCTCAGCCACATTGCTTGAAGTGCTGTTGTCTGGATAATAAGATAGGGAAAGGGGAATCTTACGCGTCCCAACGCGTTTTGGAGCTGCAAAGACGCGACATGACACCCGGCTGAAGATACAAGTATCAGCTGAGCGATGATTGGACGCGTGCAAACACTGGCGGAAAGGTGGTAAAGGCTTCGAGCCTCGAGGGAGCGGAGACTGCCAAGCCAGTGCCGATGCGGGGTGGAGTAAGTGCATTGCAAAATTCGCGCTGGAGTTGGCGAGCAGCCTCCCGTAGTCGTCATGTCAACACCACGACTCTTCAATCCGTGCCTCTGGCCCTCTTTGAATGTCTTGGTTGAATTCGAATACTTCATGAAGGCTAGAAGCTTGCAATGGACGTCACGGCGCGGCTCGAAACTGGCCTGTGTTTCAAGGTATTCATGCCGCGGAAGCTGGTGCTCGACAGTGTCTGTGCCGTTCGAAATGCAAAGATGATTGCGGAACGAGCATAATGACCATGGTCGAACACAAATTCTTGTAAAGCTTTTGCAATGTTGTAGAAGGAAGGTAGGAGTGTCACTATGGTTGTAAGCGTTGGACCCACGGTGCGCTTAACCATATTGGGACGAAGTGGAGCCGACCTGACTGTGTCGACCACGCACAACGACTACAAATCCTATCGAGATCAACTTTCGATCAGGACATGACGCAATGGGGTTTATGAGACTCTCTGTTGGCATAGCACGCAGCCGGTCAGTAACGCTTTTGGGTTTCGATTCGCGTGGGCATATACCTCCACGACCATGCCAGTCGCCCTTTCCCGCCTCGGCCCGACATATCTCAACCAGTGGATCCTGCAAACAATTTGCTCCACCTGCGACCGACCCAAGGACATCTCTAGGGAGGTACTGACAGGCATCTTTCCATGAACAACCTGAACCTATTCTCACGTCTTCAGGTACACCACCGCGTACGCGATATTTGAAGGACTATGGGAGGTACGTCAGAGGTACAACCCTGTCGAGTAGCCGTCATTGAGTGTCACACCAGGCTGGGGTAAGAAATTGCTTCGTCAATGTCGGCTCAGACCACCCCTCAGTCTTGGAAGCATTCGTCAAAGGCAAACGGGAGCGACCCAACGCATTCCCTCGCATGATCACATGTCCTTCAGAGGTCACAGCTATATCAATCGCCGACGGATACGCACGTGTTACAGGCCAGCCACAAGCTGTTCTTGTACATGTCGATGTTGGCACCCAAGCGCTAGGACAAGGCGTTCACAACGCAAGCATCGGTCGTGTTCCAGTTTTCATACTTGCCGGACTCTGCCCGTACACCGAGTCAGGTGAGCTTCTTGGCTCCAGAACAGAGTATAGCAATTGGCTACAAGACGCACACGATCAGACGGCGATAGTGCGACAGTATTGCCGATATGTCGGTGAGATTCGGACAGGGCTGAACGCGAAACAAATGATTGGGCGTGCACTGCAATTTGCGAAAAGTGCACCTAAGGGACCAGTTTATTTGACCGCGACAAGAGAGGTTCTCGCGCAGGAATTCGAGCCGAACTCGTTAGATCAAGAGCAATGGGTGCCTATAGGGCCAAGTGCGCTTCCAGCCGATGCCGTCCAGGACATCGCCACAGCCCTCGTCCATGCTGAGCGTCCTCTCCTTATCACTGGGTACTCAGGACGGGATCGTCGGACTCCTCAGATCCTGGTCAAATTAGCGGACATGATACCTGGCATTCGCGTTCATGATACGGGTGGCAGCGACCTGTGCTTTCCTGTGACACATCCGGCATCCGAGGGTTTTCGCCTGAGCATGGACGAGTGCACTAAAGACGCGGACGTAGTGCTCCTGATCGATTGCGACATACCATGGATACCTTTGAAAAACCCTCCTCCTGCGGATGCGAAGATATATCATGTCGATGTCGATCCGCTGAATGAGCAATTGCGTGTTTCTTTTTTCCCTGCTCATGGACGCTGGCGAGCGGACAGCTTTACTGCACTTACACAGCTTGTCAAGTACATTGATCAAGACAAAGCGCTGCAAGACGAGCTTGAGGAGCCTAAGTATGAAGCACGCATGACTGCTTAAAGGGCATCTCACGAAGCTCGGCTGTCAAACATTGTGTCTCAAGCTCGTCTGAACGACACCCAACCTCTGGTTGGACAAAACGTGGGATCGCTTTTGCGGACCGAACTTCCCGATACTTCCACATTCGTTGTTGAAGCTGTGACCAATAGTCAGATCATGCACGATCAGCTGCAGCCTAGTCGTCCTAGTAGTTGGATCAATTGCGGCGCTACTGGCATCGGCTGGAGTAATGGCGCAGCACTTGGAGTGAAATTGGCATTGCAAGACCAGGGAAAGGACAGCAAAGGTGATTGTAGTATCGTGTGCCAAGTTGTCGGTGATGGTAGCTTCATGTGCGCGGCGCCATCGAGCGCGCTGTGGGTGGCAAGCAAGCATAACATTCCGATCTTGACAGTCGTTCTGAATAACGGAGGTAAGTCGATTCCTGGTACATGCACTTGACGATCGAGCACTAACGAAGAGCATAGGTTGGAAAGCGCCACGTAATTCTGTGGAGTGGGTGTATCCTGATGGGCTCAACAAGACCGCGACCGAGGATGAGCTGAACATCTCGTTCCGACCTACGCCAGACTTTGCTGCTTTGGCAGAAGCTGCAGCTGGGCCCGAGATAGGCTGGATGAAAGGCGTGCGAGTGCGGAATGTGAAGGAATTGAAAGTAACGCTTGCACAGGCAGTGCAGAGGGTTGGAGTCGAAAAGAAGGGTATGCTTGTTGAGGTTATGATGTGATGCAGGCACATATCGGTGCCAGGTCCAACTCCTCGCCCTGGTCCTCACGATGTCGCCAGAAGTGACTGATGTGGAAGACTGACCAGCTTGCGCAAACTGATAGTTCCGAACATGCCGCAAGAAGGAAGGTGCTCAGCACATCTAATTTGACACATCGTGCTCACTGTATTGGTTCCTATATCCCATTAGCACAACCTTCGTCACATATTCAGAACACTCACCATCTTTGGATGTTCCGCGCTCGCCTTTTCATACTCCCTCTCGATTACCCTCCTCTTCGCTTCGCTCCTCACTTTCAGCATGACTGGCATGTGCTCTCCTGGATTGCCTGGCATCTCGCCTGGGTAGTCCTTGGGATCCAGCGGCAACTTGGCCTCTTTCGACGGCACAATCTCGAACGCCCAGACCAAGCGCATAATTGCAATCGCGAGTGACCGTTCTGCAACATGGTAGCCTGGACATATGCGTCTTCCTGAGCCAAAGGCAAAATGATCGCGTTTACTGATGTCGGATGAATTCTTCGATTCTTCGCTGGTCGTGAGATCGCCTTCGTAGCGTTCCGGCCAGAAGCGTTCGGGATCCTGGTGACGGTTGGGATCGTGCCCAATAGCCCAGGCGTTTAGGTGGATGCGTGAGCCGGTGGGTATGCGGTAGCCGTTGTATGTGAGTTCGCGGGTCGTAGTGTGGGGATGGCCAAGAGCGACGGGTGGGCGCCAGCGCCACAGTTCTTTCATGAGGTAGCGTACATATGGGATCTTGCCGAGGTCTTCGTATACTGGTAGACGTTCGGCCGTGCCGATGACGGCTTCGATCTCCTTGAGGGCTTTGGCTTGGACTTCAGGGAAGCGCATCATAGCTTCCAAGAAAGACCACGATGACATCTTGGATGTGTCTGCTGCGCCCATAATGAGCATGAAAGCGAGGTATGCGGCGTCTGATCGATCTGCAAAACCCATGTTCTTATCATCTTGTAGGACTCGTGAGAGAAAGGAATCGCGTGCTGTGCCAGTACGGATCGAAGCTTGCACGCGATGCATGCGCTTAGTGCACCAATTCAAATTGTCTTGGAAAAGCGCTCGCGCTTTCGATTCCCATGGCTTGAGAAAGATAGGCAGACGATCGAGGAATGGCAGTATGTCAACGAGGTAAGACCCAGGTAGTGTTCCGAGAATCTGCTTCAGTCCGCTTCGGAAGATGTACTCAATAGCAGGGTTATCCGCGTTCGGTATGTCCATGCCAAATGTCTGGCTCGCGAACGCGCTGTATGTGTATCGACCGATCTCGTTGAAGAGATGCACGCTCGAAGTCGCTAGCTTATCGCTGCTTGCTACATCGTTCAAGAACTTGGCCGTCTCATAGTGCAGATATGGTAAGCCTGCATCGGAGCGTGGCACACTAGTCATGCCCTGCAAGATGACCTTCCTCTGGAGTTTCCAGACTGGAACGCTTGCCGGCAAGAGTAGCACATTCTTTTCATTGCATATTTGCTCGTTACTGACGATCCATCGAGGCCGTTCCGAGGACGCAGAAGATTGCTTGTCGAAGATCTCCTTCACAGCCGCGTCGCTGTTGAGGAAGTACTGTGTGAATGGACCTGCTTCGACGCGTACAATCTCACCAAACTCGCGAGCCCAATTACCGAAGAGTAGATGCTGTTGACCTGTTTTCGTGGCAGCTATGATATCAGGCATGCTTCCAATGAGCGGAAGTCCCGGTGCTCTGGGCGGGAGCGGAAGCTTCTCTCGATCTTGAAGCCATTGCTGAATGCGAAAGAGGAATACACCCGCTATTGCGATGAGGATAAGCGATCCTGGTGTTGGACTAAAAATTGCCATATTTCGAGGCTCTGAGGACACAACGTGCCGTCTCACCAGGCAAACGTGGAGCTAATTATGGTGTACATCGCATCCCGCGGACTCCCTGCTCGCATTCCGATCATGTGACATCCTGTGTCAATGTGCTGTTATCTCGGGTCTGTAGAAGGGCAACTACCATACCGCGGGTACTGGGAATAGTATATTTCCGATCCAGACTTCGGCCGAGGTCCAATCGGTTGCAGAAGTAATCACCGGCAGGTAGATATAAGTGCTGCAACGTGTAGCGGAGCGGAGCTTTAGTATCGGGGGCTTGTGCCTCCACATCCCGCACAATCCGAATGCGGGGCCCCGCAACCAATATATGCCTCAACCCTCGTAGAATAGGCATTGCGCTAATAACGACTTAGCAGCTGGTACTTCCAATCGTTGTTAGTCATTGTTACTTCTCGAAGAGCGGTGGTATGGTGCCGTGACTATAGTATATCTTAGCTCGGTAGGACACTGCAGCAGCTCGCGTTTTAACATGGATCAACAAGTGCTGCACAAAGGTATACACGTAATTCCAAGAAGATGACTGCAACGACAGTATAGAAGCCAAGAGGCCCGTGGTACATCATGAATTTGTCGACGTCTTAGACGGCACGCACAAGCGCCTTCAGCTGTACCCACCGGTGGTAGCAAGATGCAGTGATCTTGGTTCGTTATCACTCTGTCCGCGTCTAGAAGTTCCAGTCTATGTCCTGAAGGTCTATGTTGAAGTCCGCGTCGAAGATCTCATCAAATGAGATCCTTTCGAATTCTGCGGGCACGGCATCCTGGTCATCACTTTGTGGCAGAGATGAGCGGGTAGCAGCCTGGTTTAGATCTGTGCTGTAGGTGGCAAGTTTATGCTCAAGCTCAGCGATGAAGTTCGGTTCCCGAAGCTTGTCTTCATTCAGATTGTTGCGATGAGCGCTCCACACGGCCACAACCAATTCAGCTGCATGCAGACTCCTCGGATCGTCCCCAAGCTTGATGAGATCGGCATTCGCGTCGTATATATCGGCGAAAAGGCTCCATAGTTCTTGCACTTTATGCATGTCGCGCTTGTCAGACGCCTCAACGAGCACGCACATGACTACAATAATCAGTATGTCGCTTTCTATGAGTTAGGAGTTTCTACCCACAGGCCTGCCAGGGAGACCAAGCTTTGGTCAGCCACCGGAAATTTGCTAAATATGTTTGACTTTGAATTGCGATGAAGTATCGCAAACTCCGTGTTGCCGTGTCAAGAAGAGCTAAGCGCTCTTCACTGCTGCCCTGCGCACATGCCCTTGCATGTAGGATTCGCATCTGCATAGAAGTAATGAACAACCTTGCGAAGAGCTGCAGGAAGACGTCAAGAGGTTTGATTGGGTCGCAATATTGCAGGAAGTTCCGGTTGATCCCATCTTCCAGCTTAGACATCATGTCATCTTTTGCGTTTACAGGAACTTTTGCATTCGTTTGCTAGGACAGTTCGAAACGACTTTGCTTGGCGATGAATTTGCGACGCTGCTGATCGAGAACCCAGTAGGTGAAGAGGCAATATGACATGCTTGTCAGCCCCTTTCAGCCTTTCTGGGCTTCGGCATAGTCGTGCAATCAGAGCTGATATCGTCATCCTCGATATTTGAAGACAACTTGACATCCGAACCTGCGGTTAGAGTCATGGGTGTAAGGCCAATTCTGATCGCGAGATTCAACTCCAAATGCTGAAGCTGCCACCAGACGCGTCGACGATCCTCCACTTCTAGTGGAGAAAGCTCAAGAACACTTCCATCACGATGCAGTCCGAGCTTTTCAGCGTTACGACTCGTGATGCCCATCAATGACCAAAGACTCTCTGTGCTGAGTCGCTCGTAGCTTGCCATCTGTGATGCTGAGTTTCTCATAATGATGTCCCTTGAGATGTGATGCTTACAATGTAAAAGATGATCGCCTTGATCACAGTGACATCCCTCATGCAGAAGAGGTTTGTACGCAGCAGGGCTTCTTCGCATCGTGCCTGATATTCAGCCAGGACTCTGATTCGTGGTAGTTCGAACAAGTCTTGACATTCCTTTTCAATAAGGCTACTAGCACTCATATAGTAGATAGCTGCAACAAGGGCCTTTTCAGTTTTGCAAATTGATGATAGTCGGTCCGGATTTGTAAATTTGGCGCTCAAATCGCTCAGTGCCCATCTATACGTAATTCTAGCCAACGGCTCAACTCGTTGGGTGAAAATCTGCCAAAGAAGGATCGCATGTTGTGGCAGGATTGCAGGAACTGGCGTATCAACAGGGCTCTCACCCATGGATGTGCCTACCATTGCATGCGGCCTTGGGCGTGACATGAAATGTCGTCTCAGGGTGGTGTGCGACTGTCCGTTGACATCGGTATGTCCTCGCCAGCCCTGCCAGGCACGACTTTCGAGGTACTACACCTGCCCGTCTTCCTCCAGCATAATTGGATCATCGCTTCTCTTCCCAGTTGGTGCAATATCGTCGCCAGGCTTCCCTGTATCATCGCCAGTCGTCGAATGAGATCGCGTGCCGTTGCCTGGATCGCCGCCCAATTTCCGGACAAGGCTCTTAAGTTGTCGAACGCGATCTGGTGGTGTGCCAACCGGGTACACGCACCTGTCGCCTTTGCGACGCTTCCAATTTGAACATGGTTGCAGCTTGTCGCAACGCACTTTCCGTTTTGCGCATGGTCTGCATGCTACATTTTATGTCATGGTCGATACGCGTCGTGGGTCGCATTTGTTGGTGTTGGTGAGTTTGGCGGGGCTTTCCGAGGGACTTCGGCACGCGGGCGCAAAAAAACCCCGCACACCAAAACCACGCTAAAAAATGAACGTTCACAATTCTCCCACCACAACCACGGTACTTTACACCACCACCAATTAATACAAAATACTATAGCTGACTAGGATAATCGTAATCAATATGAAACGCCTATTCGTGCAAAAGTTCGAGGCGCAATTGAATTCCTGGAGGTTAAAAAGATACCGTACTTCAAGCAGGACGTCTTTGATCACTTCGCCGTCTCTTACCGCCAGGGATGGGCCATGATATCTAAGGCTTCTGAGGACCGCCGTCACCATAGAGCTGAGGGTGAGGAGCACCGTGGGAGACCTCGTTTAATCAGTAATTGGCACCTCAAAGAGATGGATAGGATCATAAAAGAGGACGGCTTTGAGGCGCGCGCTCTCTCGTGGCACAATCTTGCTTATGAGGTCGGCCTTGAAGGCCTTGACTCTCGTACAATTGCTCATGCAATAGGCAATAGTATGAGCTATCACAAGTGTATTGATGCTAAAAGAAGTGGTGTAATAAGAAGCTTGCAAAGGACCGTAAGGCTTGAGCTGAGCTCATGAAAGACCGCTATCCTGAGTCTTCTGATTGGTACACAGTCCGCTTTTCTGATGAGGTGCATTGGGCGATCGGTCCTCAAGGCTCTATCTATATAGTACGTAAGCATGGAGAGCGCTACTGCAACGATTGTATACAACAGAGAGAGGAGAAAGATGACCGAGAGAAGGTCCTCAAACGAGTACACGCTTGGGCTGCAATTTGACACAACTTCAAGAGCGATCTCACCTTCTACGAGATCAAGAACAACACCAATGGCAAGATGACGCAGCGCGCATATATTGATCAGATCCTTGAGCCTGTGGTTAAGCCTTGGCTCGAGCGAGGAGACGACTTTGTACTTGAAGAGGGTGGCAATTCTGGCCACGGTCCAGGCAAGAGCAACATTGTACGCAAGTGGAAGCAGGATAACAAGCTTGAGCACTACTTTATCTGCCACTCAAGCCCTGACTTTGCACCTATTGAGAACTGCTGGCAACCACCAAAGCAATACGTCAAGAAATTCCCTCATTGGGACGAGAACGACACCAGAGAACTAGCCCTTGAGGGCTAGAAGAAGGTCACTCAAAAGTTTATAAACTAGAGAGTAGAGACCATGCCACAAAGGCCGAAGGACTGCATTGAAATGGAGGGCCAGATGACTGGCTGGTAAGCTCATTTGGTGGAGAAAACTGTAATCTCAACACCAGAAAAAGCCTGTATACACCCATCTACTCCTAAGCGGGCAGCCTCACAGAGTTGAGCCTCTTATCGTGCTGCTGCATCTCCAAAATCGGGTGTATTCTGACTCTCCATAGTAAATTTGGTAGTGTTGAGGAACGCCAAGAAAACTCGGTGTGCGGGGTTTTTTTGCGCCCGCGTGTTCGGTCTCGGCACCGCGTTTTTTCGTCTCCGGTGAGGCTCGGCTGAAAGCCCTCCTCACACATCTTCCCCAGGCTAGCAACATAACTATGAGCGAGTGAGGGACCTTTAGCATCTGTAATGTGCATATGATTGGCCTGTCGAACACTAGCGGTTATATTCGCGCACCCTTTCCACTAATTCTCAGAAAAGGGGCTATCATGTCCAATTGTAGATGGGCATGTGCGGGTACAGGGTTGCTGCTTCCGTCTTGGTCGGTACCGAGCTCTTCTTTGCTCGGGTCACCGAGCGTCAGAAACGAGATACACATCTTTGGCTTCCCTAAGGATCAAGAACGTCACTTCAAGAATTCACTGTCATCATGGACAGTATAAACTACTTCATCTCACGGTGCATCGCTTGCTGCTCATCTGCAGCTTCCACGACCGACCTTGCACACCAGTCCGACCATGTCGAAGCCCGATCTACAAGCGGAAACACCTCCAAAGGATGATGGCAACGGATACCCGCCTTTCAAGAAGGTCCTGCCGGCAATGGTAGCCATCTGGCTCGCCTTTTTCGTAGTCGCACTGGTAAGTACAGCCGGAATTCACCACCAACAAGTAATTGACATGTTCGTAGGACTGAACAATCATCGGCACGGCCGTACCAACCATCACCAAGCAATTCAACAGCTTCGGCGACATAGCTTGGTACGAAGCCGCCTTCCTCCTTCCCTTCTGCGTACTCCAGCTCTCGTTCGTTCGCATCTACCAATACTATTCCCCTAAATGGGTCATCATCGCTAACATCGCCATCTTCGAGATAGGTTCCATCGTATGCGCAACAGCACCCTCATCCAAAGCGTTGATTGTGGGTAGAGCTATTACCGGCATTGGTGGTGCAGGTGTACCACCTGGAGCATTCTTGCTGATTAACTTTCTCGTTCCTGTACAAAGCCGGCCAAAGTACATCGGTAGTCTTGGCTCTGTCTTTGGCGTCACGTCCATACTGGGACCAATACTGGGTGGCTATCTTACGGCAGTTACCTGGCGATGGTGCTTCTGGATCAATCTGCCTGTCGGAGGCGTATCGATGATCCTGCTCGTACTACTCGTCCCGACATGTACGCCACCCCTCAAGAGAGCTGCGACATGGATGGGCAAACTATCGCAGCTGGACCCTCTTGGTTTTATCTTGATTGCACCATCTCTCATCTCCTTGCTCTTGGCCATACAACTCGGAGGGAAAGAATACAGCTGGAATAGTGGCGTGGTGGTCGCGTTGTTCGTCATCTTCGGCGTCCTCAGAGTCGCATTCGTTGCATCTCAGATCTGGCGCGGCGAGAAAGGTACATTGCCTCCTCACATCATATCGCAACGCAGCATCTTAGCTGGCACGATAGCCAGCCTCGTCATCGATTCGGTCTTGGTCCTCTTCGCCTTCTTCCTACCGGTTTGGTTCCAAGTCGGCCAAGGAAAATCGCCACAGAGTTCTGGTTTGTCATTGATACCACTGCTTTTGAGCGTGGTCTTCGCAGTCATCGCTAGTGGCATATTCGCGAGCACTGTTGGATACTACGTGCCTTCTTTAATACTTGGAGCTGCACTCATCATGGTGGGCGCCGGTCTGATCTCGACGTGGTCCGTCGATGTTGGTTCCGGAAAGTGGATAGGCTTCCAGGTAAACGTACTTCATCCCAATCCACGGCACAGTTCGCTGCTACCTCCCAGATCATCACAGGAGCCGGACTAGGTCTGACACTTCAAGGGCCCAACATCGCGGCGCAGACTGTGCTATCTAAAGAAGACGTCTCCATCGGCTTGTCCGTACTTGGCCTGTTCAACTTTCTGGGCTCAACGATTTTCGTCACCGTGGGACAAGCCTTCCTCCAGAGTTGACTCGTCGAGAAGTTGAAGCCCATCCTCCCAGACGTCGACCTGGGGAGCCTCGTAGATGGTAGTGCCAGCTCCATCAGAAGCTCGGCATCGAGCGAACAGCTACCGGCTGTGCTGAACGTCTACAACGATTCGATCAAGAGTGTCTGACACCTGGCGCTTGGCCTGGCTGCCTTGGTGTTGGTAGCTAGCATCGGCATGGAATGGAAGAATGTCAAGAAGAGCAAGTCGGAGTCTGATGAGGAGGTAGACCAGAAAGACCCTTGGAACAGTGCGAACATGACGTCACCTATTGGGAGACGGCCAACAGAGAGTGTGCTCGGTCACTCCCAAAAGCGCAAGATATGAACTCACAGTATGCGTATACGTCTCTCGAATCTTGACAATCGGTCCTACACTACATCCTCGGCTACACAGCTATTCCATCTTCTACCCTGACCGACCTAGGGGATTTTTTGTACACCCTGACTCGAATCAGACGTACTACGATAGTACATATACTATTGCTATGTGCGGTCAACATACAGCTAGCCATGCTTTGTCCTTATGCCTCGAGAACGGATGGCTCAATACCGACGACAAGTTTCAATTGAACCGCCAGAGGGTCTACAACCTTGGGCAAATCGTAATTACGACTTTCGAGACAGAGCGTTCAGTGGCGCTTGTATGCAACAACCTTCATGCTAGTGGCAAACCAAGGAAGTTGGGTCTTTTGGAGGCATTTAAATCAGGATTGGTTGGGCTTGTGGGATCTGGCAAGGACGATATGATCGCGCCCCCTCCCACCGCAACACAGCAGTTGGGCCAGTTGAACATACCACCCAATTCTTCACCCAAACACACGCAGATGGAGGTTGGTATGTATACCGACACGACAAGTCTCGAATGGAAGGAGGTTCTTCAGCCCGGACAGACCTATGGTTTGAGATTCTCTAAGAGCAAAGATGAAGTGTGGGCGTACTATACTGGAGACTATTGGTCACCCGATGACGTACAGCCAGCTCAGAAGCTTGCCGTTGATTGCGAGGATAGTACAATCCACTTTACCGTTCGCGACGATCCAGCCCCTCCAAAGCTCTTCGCAAGATTGGCGATGCCGCAAGAATGCCACCTTACTGGCAACACACCTTTCACCTTCGTTATCGAATACTCTACAGATAGCAAAGACCCACTTACTATCGACAAGTCACGCTCACCGTTGTCCGTGTTCGAGGGCGATCTGAAGATCGTTGAGCAGCTGATTGACTGTCGAAATGCCGACACAGGAGAGGAGATCGGCTGGGTTGGCTTTTTCGGCTGTGGCGATTCCGATCCTCATCCTTCGTTTCCATCTGATAACGACTTCGTGGAGATCTTACCAGACAAGCCCTGGCGTTTCGAATGTACGTTGGAGAACCTGGAACACGATGAAGATAGTGTGCGCAGCATGCTGGGTCTAGAGCCAGGTCAGACGTACAAGGCTCAGATAGCAGGTTATTTGCTTTCAAAGTTTCCCCGGTGGCAATATGGCCGGAAAGAGGATCTTCTCAGTGGTAGTGACGAGGATAAGAAACTTCGATGGAAGATCGACCATGATAAGCTAGGCAGATTGAGTGTGGAACAGATAGGTGAACCTGTGGTGTTCACAGTTGTGAAGTGAAAGATGGTTGTGTGGTTTCATATTACCACAATGTCTAGCGATTGATGTGTCAATCATACCAGTTTTCTGCTTTTGCGCTCTCATTCCTATGGGATCCTGCACCGGGAATCATCTTCCTTTAGCAATTCTATACTTATTCGGTCGCCAGATGTGATCAATCTGAATGATGTAAAGCACATATTCGTCAGCAAAGAACATGCGCAATGCGAACTACACAGGCTTTTCAACCTGAGTCTCGCGCCAGATGGGACGAGGTTGCTTCGTCTGCACTGCTTACGCCCTTGCCTGATGCCAATTACAACACAGATTCAGAGGGAAAGGAATATGCTTTGAACACCTCCTCCTGAGCTTACGGAGACTCAACCAAACTTTCGAAATTCTGGCCCAGTTCCGGGCCAGTTCACCAAAGTTGAATAGCTTTGGACATAACGAAAGCAATGAATAAGCAGCTTCCGCGTACGGCTTCGCTAGTTTAAAACATTGACGCCCATTGCTTCTGGCGACAACCCCCTCCACTATCGCAGGGCATTGTAATGTAGGCGACATTCCTAATGCAGCAAGTATCGACCCAAGCATAATCCAGACCATCCTGAAGCGCCTGTTCACAAGTCGCTGTTATCTTCCACCACCCTAGCTTTTCAGCACCGAGTCCGGCTTGCAGGCCATTAATGGTAATGTCTTCATTAGAGATCCATGTGTGGGATAGGATGGACTATGGTGGCGGGTCGCTTGCGAAGTAGCGCAGTCGCCGAGTCTTCGCATGGATGAGTCGCATTCCTTGATCAGCATCTGATGTAGCAGGCGAAGGGTGTGATTGTCAGAATCGGGGGACAGATTTGAGGTGCTCTTCGCGCCTGTTCAGCGGAAGGTGTGCATTTTCAGCCTTGCTAGGCTGTGCCGGCATCAGGCTGAAGGTGCGCACCTGCAGGTCTGGCCATTTCGATGTTCGACAACGTGAAATTGAGAGAAATCCCAGTGAAAGCACGATATACAAGTTCAGCAGCTGCGCTAGCATTGTGGCCGATCACTTAAGTAGCACTAGGCCGAAGCAAGTACCTGCTGTTGTCGAGCGACAGCGACCAGTTTGGGAAGGAGCAACTTCATTAAATCTCCAACTTGCTGAATGCAAACATTCACGGCCGTTTTCGCCTTCAGGAACCTCTGCAATGCTCACAGTGCTGTCGATATCAAGACAAAGCATTATGTATCCACGTACGCGTATTGGTGACCATCCGCGTTCTCCGAAATACGTCAATTGCGACATCAGCAAAAGATGGCATGATAGACTTTTCGGACACATTTCCAAGAGCACGAAACACCCAAGGCTTCCTCAAAATGCTTGTCTTCAATTACAAGACTTCAATAAGCTTGAGATCATACTTGCTGACTTGACGCTGCCTCAGGTCAACATGACGTTTTCCATACCCAACCTCCCCGTATCCCAACTATCGCTTATCTCTCACCCCCAGTCCTAGTCTCGTCGCATCCTTCCGGAACCGACAACTCCATCCGGCACATCTCAACGCCTATGACATCGACGGCGGATAAGGCCCTACAGACCATGCTATCAACGTCTTTCGCTTCGTACCTGGAACCCTGCCCGAGCCACGGAAGAACTCGCAAGCAAAAAGTCTGCCTTGATGAACCGTGTCGTTTCGAGACTCCCGCCGCTGCTTCATTTCCATGTCATTTCCGTATCGTAGGCTATCGGACGGCGCGCGTCCACGGGTCGATCCAACATTAACGTCACACTTTGAATCCGTTGTCGCTAGCATTGCGCCGAGCTTTGAATCGAACTGAAGTCGCTGTCAAAACAAAACCTGAAGCATATAAAGTCCTTACGTATAAGCATGGGATGCAGGCATGCGAAACACGCACCCACATGTTCACACTCAATCGCGTGAAACAATCACATCGCGTCCCCCATCACTGAAAACGTGCCCAGTTGCACCATCAGCCGCCAACTCGCTTCACTCGCTTCACCTGTCAAATACCCTGCTCGATGCAACACACGTGCAAAATGCCTCATCCTTAACCGCACCAAGCTAATGTCAAGATGTCACCCTGCACGTAACAAGACCCGCATGCTTCCTTGGCCTTTCACGAAGTTTATTGCCCAGTCTACCAAAGCGCCGATCCATCGTATAATGTGCAAGCTGTACGGAGTACAAGGAGCGCAAGCTGGAGAGCGTTATCGACTTGGCATGCTCAAGTGCACACGTCTCGATCCCCCCACGAGCCAAGAAGCAGCCACGCCTGGCTTCAACGCTATCGTTGGTCCGATATGCAAGCCTCCATGCATGCACAAACTGCCCTTCTCACCATGATCTTCACATACCCAGTCCAGCTCCCTCAGACACGCTGCAGAAGCAACGCAATCCCGATCCTTCGTCGCAAAGCCCAGCCCGTCAATCTCTCCGAACGCAACACAACGAGCTCCAGTACTCCACATGACATCCCATGCATCTCGTCATGACCAGTCTTCCAAAGCAACATGATTGGCCAATTCACACCTGCATGTGTGGACAGCTATAGCTACCCCGCTCCAGAAGTGCATGCAGCCCACGAACATCATCGCATACGCATGCCAGCTGCAAGTACATCGCGCGGAGATACCAGCGCGCTCGCCTTACCACCTACATATCTAGCCATCGCGGGGAGGCATTGGGGCTAGGGTAAGGCGGGACTGGGTTGTGCATTAGACTAGCTGATAGTTCTTAATGGATGTGCGTGTGAAAGACCACAATTGCCAATCATTCGCATTGCCTTGCATAGTCTGGTGCTGCGCGACGGCTGGCTGACTGAGGATTGCTGCATGGTATGCCAATTCGCTATCTAGGGTAAATTGCTAAGTGGCCGGGGTGCAACTCTAACGTTTGCGCTAGCGCAGCTGAGATTGCTCGGGGAGATTTACGGTGCGGCTTCGTGATGGTGTGAAGCTGAGGGGAAAAGGGCTGAGATGGAGGCTTGAAGCTGGGCGTGACAATCAGCCCCATCAATTGAATGGGCAAAGTGTTGGCGGTTGATGGCGATGAATGCAGTTTGGTCGGGTGGGAGAAGCTAGGTCTGCTTGATCAATGAGTTACAACTTACAGCAGCAACAACCGTGGCATCAGCAAAATCGAAACTTCATGCCAGAACACAGGGCATGGTGACCTCAGGAATTTGTTATCAGTTTCACAATAATGAAATTTATGCTTCTTGGTATACATCGAAGACTAGCAAAGACAGCGATTAGAAATTAGCCTTTTGCAATGACAAAAGACATGTGGGCTCGCGAAACCCTATACCACACGTATCCAACTACACATCGCGCCGTAATCCACTCATGCATTGTACATTTACTCATCCTCCTCCTCCTCGACGGCACGGGGTGCGAGGACATAGCGGGTAGTGCCATGCTTGTCTTTGCCGTGCTCGAGCGACAGCTTGCTGAGGGCAGCAATCATGTTCTCAATGGCAGGGTTCTTCCTGTTGCGGTCCTTGCGGCCGAGGGTGTCGAGCCATGGGATGCGGTTGAGGAGATAGTAGACAATGGCGATGATGATGGTGACACCGATGGAGTAAGCCCAGATGACAACAACGGTAACGATGTCGACCCAGCCGTTCTCACGAAACTTGCTGTTGAGCGTAGGGGGGTCTGTCTGGTAGTTGGTACCGGACATCCAGCCGAAGACAGTGAAGATAGTCGCAAGGGCATCGACACCCAAGATGGCGATAATCAGCTGGAACGATGGGAATGTCTTGCCGCCACGAGTAACGAAGATGAGCCAGTTCTCAGTGAGAGCGACCTCGAGGAACAGAATGGGCTGAACGGCACCAAAGTTCTGGATGACACCACCATTGGGAAGGAACAGAGTTCCACGAATGATCCAGGTACCGAGAGCGAGCAAAAGACCAAGAACGACGGAGATCAACCAGATCTTGGGCAATTGCCATTCGACGGGGCGAGGCTCAGAGTGGGCATTGTCGTAGGCGACGGCGACAGTGGCCAGATCGGCAAAGAGGGCGAGGAAGACAATGAGCTCGGCACGGATGGTCTCGTTGATGATGATCATCGAAGTGACGAGGTAGACTTCCAAGTGCAAGCAAAGAGCGATACGGTACTGGATATAAGCCTTCATACGCTGGAAAATCTGGCGAGCAGTCTTGATGGCCAAGACGATCGTAGACAGACCGGGAGCCAGGAAGACGATATCAGCGGCGGCCTGAGCAGCCTCAGTGGAACCCTCAACAGCGATACCGCAATCAGACTTCTTGAGCGAAGGGGCGTCGTTGACACCGTCTCCCGTCATAGCCGTCAAGTGACCACGCTGCTGTAGCATCTCTACGACCTGGTATTTGTGTTCTGGGAAGACTTCGGCGAAACCGTCGGCGCGCTCGACAAGATCGTGCTGGGTGGTACCGGTGAGACCGCCGTGGATAAGCTTGGTGGAGTTGTAGACCTTGGTTCCGAGAGCCAACATCTTGCAAGTCTCCTTGGCAATGGCAATGGCATCACCGCTGTAGACATGTTAGCCGTGTACGTGAAGAGAGATGCGATAGCACTTACGTCAACATCTTGACGGGAACACCGAGCTGCTGGGCCTCGACGATGGTCTGAGCGGTATCCTCACGAGGGGGGTCGAACATGGACATGAGACCAAGGAGGATCCAGTCACCGTCGTTCTTCTGGTAAGCGACACCGAGGGAACGGAAACCACGACGAGCGAACTCGGCAGCCTTCTCCTTGTAGAGGCGGGCAGTCTCCTCATCGCAGTTGGCGAGGTTGACAATGGCCTTGGGGGCACCCTTGGCGCAGACGTACTTGTCACCACCCATGTGGCAGATAGCGGTGATACGCTTTGAGACGGGGTCAAAGGGTGTGAACTTGTCGGTCTTCCAGCCCATGTTGAGAATCTCACGGGCCTTGGGGTAGCGGCGGATGGTCAGGATGGTGACCTTGTCGATAGGGTCGAGCGACTTGAGGTTGTGGGAAGAGGCAAGCGCAGCGACAGCCATCATCCAGTTGACATCCTGGCCCTCAGCAACGTAGGGCTCACGGAGAGAGAGCTGGTTGGCGGTGAGAGTACCGGTCTTGTCAGAGCAGAGGACGTCGACACCAGCAAGAGACTCAATGGCGGTAAGCTTCTGGACGATAGCCTTCTGCTCAGCGAGGTAGGCGGCACCGACAGCGAGGGTAGTGGTGGTAACGACGGGCAGACCGACTGGCACACCGACGATGAAGAGGATCAAAGCGTAATGCAGAAGGGTGGAAGACTTGTCGGTGTTCTCACGGGCGACTGCAATGGGCAAGTGGCGGAAGAAACCACCAATCCAGGCGAGGAGGATGAAGAACATGACCAAGACGAGGAGCGCCGTACCGATGGAGTTCATGATAGCCTTGAAATGACCCTGGTCCTTAGCGCCCTGGACGAGGGAAGCAGTGCGACCGACGAAAGAGTGCTTAGCAGTGGCAATGACGATACCGTAGGCCTTGCCGCGCTTGCAGCCAGTCGTGTAGTATGCGATTTCGCCCATGTACTTCTCGACAGCGAGGGATTCACCAGTGATGGAAGATTGATCGCAAGCAACGAGAGCGTGGCCCTGGGTGATGGGGTTCTCCTCGTCGAACTTCTCCTCATCGCCGTCATCCTTCTCGTCATCTGGGTCGCCGTCATGGAACTTGTCCTCTTCCTTGAGCTTCATGTACAGCTCGAAGTCTTCGGGATGGTCATAGTCGCAGATAAGGCGAATGTCACCGGGGATGGACTGGCCCTCCTCGACAACGACGATATCACCGGGAACAAGCTCGCGAGCGAGAATGGTCTGCTGCTGGTTCTCACGGACGACAACTGCCTTCATGGCAATGTCACCCTTGAGCGATGCGACGACATCAGCAGCCTGCTTCTCCTGGTACCAACCGACAATGGCGTTGAGCAACAAGATACCACAAATGACACCGAAATCAACCCAATCTTGGAGACCGGCGGCGAGCAGAGCAGCGAGCTCCATGACTGGTGGGCATTAGTAGTGCGCTTGCGGAAATTTTGTGCAGGGATGCGTACCGTATAGAATGGGACCAGTGAAGTAGCCGAGGAACTGCTTGAGGAGATTCGTCTTCTCAGACGAGATCTCGTTGAAGCCATAGCGCTTGCGACGGGTTTCGACGTCGTGGTTGGTAAGACCAGTACGAAGTTGGGTGTTGATCACTGCAATTGAAGTCAGTATGTTTGTTCGCAAGAATTGTAATGCTCATCGTGCGTGATGCACGGCGGGCTATAGTTCGGTGGGTCGCGCCCCTGATTGGCTCCACTTGGTTGCAGCGTTCGGCTGGGAGCTCAGAAGCTAGCAAGCAAGCAGCTTGCGCTCGGACGCTGCGAGCCAGCCACAGAATACTGGCGTGGGCAACAACAAAGCCTGCAGCGTCGAGCAGCTGACTGGGCGCGGTGCACCGTTGCGCTCAGGGTGCCATTGGCGATGATGTGGATTTGAAGTAAACTGATGGAATACATACACTCGTCGGGAACGGCGCCAGAGTCTTCGACGGGAACAGCCGCGGTGGGCGAGCCTGATTTCCAGAACTGCCACCAGGCCTTCTTCTTGGTCGTCTTCTCGGCGTGCGGGTTGGTGCGCGTGTCGCGGTAGAACAGGATGTACTTCTGAAGCGCCGTGTACTCGTCCATGCCCTCAAACTCGGTCATGGAGACGATCGACTTCTGCCGCTCAGCAGCAGAGCTGGCGCGAGGCCGCTCAACATCGTCGTTGGGCGGCATCTTTGCGGATAAAGAATGGTCTATTAGATGTCGGGAGGGTGGTGATTAGATTGGCGATGCTCTCATGCACAGAGAAGGTTCCCAGCGACCGGGCTGTAGTTGGGTGGTTGTCGAAGGTCGAGCAAGCTCAGCGTAGGTAACTGTGAGCAAGGCCTCCTCTGTGAGAAAAACTCTGAGGAAGGCGCGACGGGAGCCGTATATGTATAGGCGCGGGACAATTGGCGCCTCACTCAACCAGGGAAAAATCTGAGCAAGCACCGACCGCCTGTAAATCGCGCAAAGAAGCTATCTGTGGTTGGGGCCTTTGGGGAAGCCGAGCCTGCCGGAGCGCGATAATGTTTGATGGCCGGCGCGGGGGGCCCGTGCGCACGCGATGATGTAGCGGCTTTGGATGAAAGCAGAAGCGATTGGCGGGCGCGACTGCATGACTAACCGCACGCACCCTGCCCCGATGACGCCGTGCTGACCTGCGGGAGCGTAGTAATGGAAGCTATCAGCTATCGCGAGCTCGTTTCCGAGCCTCGCCCGCCATTGCGCGCAATTGAGCATCGCAGCAATACCAAAAACTTCGGATACCAGCTCGCCCAGATACAGCCCACACGCTGCAAGCGATCTGGCTTCCACGGTAGCGCAGCTAGAGCGGCGCCGCGAGATTAAGCTGCGGGACAGGGCCAAACGCACCCCAGCGAGCAGGGATGTGCTCTTATGACGATGTTGGCTGCCCTCCACTGTCTGCAGCGCGCCGGCATGGGAATGGCTGCGACGCCCTCGGCCGTGATGCACCAAGCTTCTGCACTCAGCATGATAAAAGCTTCGCACCTTGGCTACCCGCGAGCGCGAGGCATTTTTGTGCACTCTGGCAGGCGGCGCATTCGGCCTCTCGTGCGAGGTGCTCTGCTCCCCACGCTTGCGAGATTTAACAATTTTCACAGCCCACAATTCGACCCACGCCCTGCACATCACCGAGCCTGCTCCCAGTGCGCCATAATTCCCGGGTGCGTACATTGGCTTGCACATCCCAGACACGCCTGTCCGAGTATCGCTCAGCAGCTGTAGCGTAAGCGATAGCGATCCGGGCGGGATGCAGCAGCAGAAACTGTTTGCACTTCAGAACGTTACCCCCATGCCCCGGGATGCGACGGTTCTGCAAAACGCCCGACATGCGCCGTCGCCTCTTATTCAGCGAACCTGGCCGATCATCTCGGGGCATGCTTCAAATCAGTCTAACCGATGCTGAATCAGGCGCGCGTCCGCCAAGTTGCCGTAGCGACAGAACGCCAATGGCATAGGCCTGTATTATCAGGCAGTTCACATCTTGACCACGCTTAATAACGCGCCGTTGAGTGCAACAGAGACTTAATAACGCAGGGTCTCAACGCTGCGAGCCACAGAAGAATGCAAGCCATGCCCAGTGCTCCAGACGCTCTTGTGCGATGCCGTCGCGCCTGCCAAAACCTCTAGACCGTGGGAGGCGCTCTCAACATCCATGGATTGCAGTTGCGACCTCGACCGTTCCAAGCGACCACGTGACAGCCCCCACAACGATTGCCGAAGCCTTGCCGGCTGCGTGAAACAACTCACCGCAACGCACCGCGGACACTCCTAGTCGCAGAGTGGACCTCGTGATGGCAACGTGCCCTGAGTCGCAAACGGCGCCCGGTGTCGGACCGCATACCTCATGTGTTTCAATGCCGCCTAAGGCCCTGCCAACAGAAATATGGCTACAGATTATCGACTTCTTGGACGACCGTTGTTTCGTCTGGTTCGTGCTGCGACGCGTCTCACCCTACTTCCGGCTTGTGACTGAAGATGTCTTTGCGCGCTTCTTTCTCCGCACCTGCAGCTTGCGTTTCGTCGGAGAACACGCGAAGAAGCTTCTGTAAGCCTCGTTCAGGGACCCCAGGGAATTCTCCGTTGACCATCCCAGGCCGCCTGATCTGCAAGAACATGGTGACCTCTACTACGAAAGGGCAAGCAACTTTCGCCAGGCAATGCGGCATCAGCCGCCAACCTTCCGCTTTCAGCCTGTTGCATTTGCTCCTGCGGACACCAAGACGAAGGCTGTACTAAGACTCTGTGACCCGGCGTCTGACCCAGGATATGCTCCCGAATTCCAGCATGCAAACCAAATACCGTCTGGTGATCGCCTTGCCAATGTCTTCTTCGACAACGAGCGCAAGGCATCTTCAAATCGGGCTCGATTGATGAATGCAGCACACTTTGTCCGTCTGGACAACCAATTGAAGATTATGCGCATCCCATCTCTAGTCATTGATGTGTCCGCGCGGGAGATCGTACTCGACTGGCGACGACTGTGTCAAGACTTCCTGTACGATGAACTCAAATGCCGCACAGAATCAAACAGTCTTGGCTCTTGGTCTTTGAGCCTTTTATCGGAGTAACTCGAAAGCACAACCGCCTTGGCAATTACAACCTGCAATTGCTATTCATCACGGCGCTTCCTGGCGTATTGTTCACCCCAAAGGCAGATCGCTGTTACATGGGAGATCACGGAGTTGTGCAGATCATCTCGGCGCCAAGCAGTTTTCCACCCTCCGCTACTCCTCGTTTCAAGCAACGTCGATCGATATTGTCCGCCGCGCAAATTTTCTTCCTCATCTGGGCACCTTACTTCTCCTGATTGCATTCATTATGGTTTCGCGGCCACCGCGGGATAATGCTGATCTCTCCGTGATACTACCAAGACGCCAAGATGTCTCTTCTCCGGTTTCAAGTGGTGGTGCATTTGAGGGAACCTTTCGTCTTGGCTCCGCAACAGACGTGCTTGGGACCCTTCGACTGCGCGGCCGGCTGTCACAATGCGCTAAGCTTTAATTAAGAGACCGCGCGCGGTTGCGGCACCTGCCTGTCGCATGTCTTGCAGTTTCGAAACCATGGGGAAAAGTCAAGTAAATTTCCATATCACAAGCATTCACATCTCTCCATGTTCCAAGACCCCCTGGGGCTGATACAATAGGCTTTTCGCTAATGTTGCAGACTCAAGTCCAGTGCGACGACAGCAATCTGGATCATATCGAGTTCAAAATCCGCGAGAATGGTGTTGCGACGCATCGTTACGTTGCACTTACTTCGCACGTCCGAGTGCATTCTTGGGAGGTCACCAGCGACATATCTGAAGACGCCAAGAGTCACAGTGCGCGCAGGCTACTGCATGGCCAGTCTCCGTGTGACACGACAACGTCCTCGCAAGGTCGCACGGCCAACATGTGTACCTCCCTGCCATCGATCTCCGCTGCTGACGACCACCCGTACGTGGCTGCCAAGCAAGTCCGTCGATCATGTGTGAAGCCCACAGTTTACAATGCCTGCCTGCGATACTGGGGCACCGCATAGATCACCTTGATCGCCCACGGTCCCGTATTTTATTCTGGACAATAGACCTTCATCAATCGATCGTCAGAGAAGACGGCTAACCCTAGGTGAATGAAGTAAAAGCTACATGGCAGAAGAAATGCGGCGTCCAGTATTCCCTCAAAATATGTCTAAGATGGTTGGAAGCGAGGAATCGAACGAATGAGAATTTCATCCACGCACGGTACACTCGAACGCACTCCTGAGGACTCAAATCATCATTTTTCATATCACTAACCACTGCTCTCCAGTCAACTTTTCCGCCTCTCATATTAGACTCTCTAGCCTGGCTCAATAGTGTCTTCCTAGTACTCCTTTCATTCCTTAATCCCCATATCTAAACGGTTTCGTACCAAGAAGTAGTCGCATGTAATCCATCCTAATACTACTGAATTCAGGTACCTCAAGATCTGTACAGCCGAATGTTCATCCAACTCATGAGCGTATTCATGGAACCCAACATGCCGTGGGCTTGCAATCTGTTGTCTTCGAGCGCTGCCAATATACTTTTCTCGGCTTCAAAGTTGTGAGCGACGCCGAGGTCCAACGCAACATCATCAACAGAGTGAAGCAACAGCTTCTGCGTATAGGTTCTACCTAAATCTAGCAAGACGAGCAGCAGAATGAAGCAGAGGGCTTGTAAATTCCCGACTCATCTGGTGGAGGTGGACACCAAGAGGGGAAGGAGAGACTGCTAACACCCCCGTGATCTTGCGGGGATGAAAATCAGGAGGAGACAGAGAAGCCGTCAACTCCTCACTCGTCTTGCGGGAACAAGCAGCAAGATGAGATGGAGGACGTTCAATCCCTTGTCCTAGAGTCGAAAGTACTGGGCCTCGCGCAGCTGAAGGATCACCAAGCTCTAAGCCGCCCCTTTCCCCTCCATCCCACCTCCCCCCAACGTCAAGCTCACCCCACACTCCAAAGGAACAGAAAAGGAGAGTGGGTCTGTGGGTACACCGGCTGCGATGAGGAGTATCTCAAGAAGAGTTCCGCTACAAGCCACATGTCATGGAAACATAGATAAATGTACATCGTGCTCTATCGTCAAGACGATATGTGAATCTTTCATAGTGCTGTCCGAGAGGTGTGGTATTCTTACGTGGGTTGCAATGCGAAGTTCCTCGTCAATAAGGCCACTCACAACGACATGTCCCTACAGCACCCACCTACAGGCAACCTTCGGTCATCCTACCGCAACCGTGTCCATCCTCCACTTCGACAGAACGCTGCGAAAGAGTTCTTATGTCCATATGCGGGTTGCGATGAGAAGCTCCGCAATAGGCACACTGCTGAGGTCCACATGACGACAACCTATCTGCGAGCCTCCACGAATGTCCTTCTTGGCCACCTCGACGAACATTCGAAGGCCTTTGCGCAGACAATGGAGGATCCCACTGCACTAAGACTTGAATGTCACATTTGCGGGTTAGACAACTTCAATCGCAAAAAGAACTACGCGCGCACCTCAATAACAGGGCATATTGCAAGCAGGGCTCCTCAACTTCTATGAAGGATATTGTCTATGGCGCATCGAGGCTGTGATATGTGCAGTTGTAGTAATCGGAGATGTAGAGCAGGCCCGTAGAACGTTTGTAGGGTTAAATACTATTATAACCTACGTGCGTACGCTTTGCTTTCTCACCTTCTCTTACGAACAATCCTCACACATGCTACCCACCACTACAAACATGTCGACACGCGAGGAGCGCACCACGCGTAACCCGATCGACTTACTGAGACACCTTAAACGCCTCCCAATCACGATTGAACAGGCAATCCACTGGCTACAGTCGAAAGATCTTGAACAAGCAGCATCTAAAGCGCTGAAAGGTCACGGCCTCGCAAATCTTCAGCTGCCAAATTCACCGATTGAGGATCCCACCTTCACCGACATGAGGCGCGCAGCGAGTATGCGACATGGGATGACCAGGCTGTCAATGACATCGTCGATATATTGACACCTCGTTCAGAGACGCCTCGCGAGAAACCCTATCGAGCTGGATTTGTGTATCACGACGCACATTTACCCCGTTATATGCCTTGGGTAAGTACCTCTTTCTAATTTTACTTTTACCTCATGCTGGCAAACCTTACCAACACTGGACACACAGCTGGAAACATCCCATTCCTTTTCTAGATAGTTCTTCGTCGTTTCGAGGACAGCTACAAGCTCATCGGCGTTCCTAATGGAGAAGTGCATCATGACAAACCCAAGGATGGGGAGCAGCCAGGAACGTTAGCAGACACGGCGATCAGCATAGCGTTCTGCCACGAAGCTGCGTCCAATGCAACCTACCGCCGAACAACCGCTAGCCAAGGACCTATGAATGTACAGAACAGTTCGAGAGCGCTATACAAGATGACTAAGATTGAAAACGATCGAACTGAAGAGTACCAAAAGGCAGCAAGCATGCTGGCACGACAATTGCTTGCGTGGCCTACAAATACCAACCAAGCCACCCCAGTTCGACTGGTATCGAGCGACATACGCTAAACTAAAGCGCCCATCCTGGCGCTCGCCCTACGTTTAGCAACTGCAGTACAAGTGCCTTTCCACTAGCAGTCACGTTGGCCGCAGTCCAACGAGTTCTGATCTATACAGATCGCCGCCCTTTGCTGTACTAGTTGGACGCCATACTGGACGTTCTCAAGGCCCACGACTGGGCTATCATAGATGTTCAAGACACGTACAGAACTAAGCATCACCAATTTGTGTATGACCACATCTACCACTTCACTCTATCGACTTTTCCTCGAGACTGGCAACTAGTATTTACGCATCGAGTGTGCTTGAAGCAAAATCGTGATGGGACAAGACATCAACCTCAAATATACAAATGCCAGGTAAGGGAGCGTCACGCTTGGAACCGTGTTATCCTGCCTGAGCATTATTCCTAACATTACTGTTGCACATGTAAGGAGAGATCCGCGACCCTACCTAGCTCGATCGCCGCCGCCAAACTCGTTTATTCTATACGGGTTGCTCTGCATATACTCGAGGCGCTGAAGAATTGCTTTGTAAAAGATGCTCTTCGGCCATCGCATTTGCCTAATTGAATCCTCGACCTTGGCACGGGCGTCGATGGAATCGATCATGTCCGTCTAGTACAAAGTCCTGCCGGGGCAGGTGGAGCACTACATGACTCCGAGAAGGTATTGAGACAATTCGAACGACGTCGCGCAATGTCGGCGTTCGGATGGTCCGTCTTGCACCGTCCGATCTTCCGGACACCTTCAAACAAGCCATCTCCATTTGTGGGGACATCCGCGACACATTCGTATTCGGAATTTTCGGATCGACTCTTTGTCTTCTGTTCAGCACGATGCTGCTGACTGGGACCGAGACGCAGCAGATATGAACAACATCTACGCGAATGCGGAGTTGGACATGGCTATGCGTAAGTCCACCCACGGAACCATGCCACACAAACCTGTCCGACTTCCGGTCGGTAGAACCTCAGCTATTGTACATGTTCGGCGTATCCCCGACTTGAAGGTCACAGTCCAAAGCGAGGCTGTTGCGCCAGCGGTTGGAGCTGTACATGAGGTGGCCGGCAATTCGCACCAGATTCCAGGCACACTGCGCGGCTGCTGCTGTTAAGAACACGCCCTTCTGAAAAGCAGGATTCATTTCGCGAAATATGAGTACCTTTATGAGGATTAGGGGAAGCGTGAGAACCTGCAAAAGCCGCAATCATTTTGGCTTTGGACTGGCGGTTGCCAGTTCCTTGTCGCGATGGTCATATCTGCCGTGTCACCAAAGAGAATGGGGCAATATGAGGGAGCATGCCGAAGGAATACTGCATCGATGCCGGCGACGATTCGCCTCCAACCAACTCAAGGATCATCCTGCTGCCTCTATTCGAGTCCCCGGATAGTAGGGCAAATACTTGCCTCGTGTTGAGACCGTGCTCGGAGAAGGTCACTGCTGGGGTGACGAATGCTGTCGAAGGACACAAGAGCCGACACTGGATTAAGAAGATGGGTATATCCGTTTTCAATCACGATCACTATCATGTTGTGAAAGAGATACCGTGGCAAGTCATTTATCTGATGCGATATCGCGTATTGTGGACAGCAAGAAGTTCGTGCATCACGCAGTGCTAACTCGATTGCTACGGTGCGAACACAGTTGGACATTGTGTGGATCCGACAGGCACGACATGGCAAATTTTGATGCGGGACTGCCCAGGTGCTGGGGATGCATAATGAGGGAGCAAAGACCAAACACCAGTAAGATCATTCAGGTTGCTCACAGGACTTGGACTGAGCTGGCCAGTGAGGACCACAAATCTCGGTACATCAGTTGTAACTCTTCAGCAGCCGAAGCTGAAAGTGACTCCAACAAGGTATTTCGAATAGGGCGCTGAACGTAGGGGGCGTACGCTATCTGTTCGTTTGTTTCTACCTTCCGAGGTAGCACCGTCTTCTGTGTCGGTGCTATGGTTGCTCTTGTGTCCAAAACAAGGCTGTTCAGGTCGTGCCAGATTAGTTTACAATGTGCGGATTGCCTGTTTGGGAGAAGTGACGTCGGCGGTGACATCCTCTTGAAGTCGTGAGTCGTCGAATTGTTGATGAACAAGCTGCCATATATTGTCTCGTGATGTACTGTCCGTAGCTTGGTGCAATCGTGTCCATGGCGGTAAGGCGTAGCGCATGAAGTATGTCATTGTCGCCGAGAGTTGCCTTCCCCTTTGCAAACCGAGCATCCATACCACCAATCTTGCAGAAGATGCAAAAATTCGGGAATAGACGATCGCGATCGCATTGTGAAAGTTGGTGGTTGATGTTTCGGGCGCGCTCGATCGGGACATGTGCTGCAGGTACCGGATCTGCAGGTGGCACGAGCAGTCGACACGCCAAACAATTTTCAACCAACCACTCGTCTTTAGGTAGGACGCCTTAACCCATAGCTCTTTTGCCAGCCTCACAGGCTCTTTTCTTTCGGTTCAAGCATCAGCCTTGCGGTTTCCAATGGCGTCCCTAGGGTCAAAACAAGCAAAATTAGTGTCGAAGATCATCGTGGCCGGGTTGCCATATCCAGAAAGAGATGCACCGCGCCGTAGGCAGCGAGAAGGACAAAGTCAGCAGTGCAAGCAGTACAAACAACGGTAATGGGCTGTTAAGAATGAGGAAGCGCTTGCGATGGATGAAACGTGCGTGGTGAGATGTCTTATACCTGCTTGTCGTGAACGTTCAGCTGTGCAGTCGCATGATTGTTACCTGCATTTGTAGGGTCCAAGCGGGAGGGATCGCATCGCGAGATGATCAAGGCCATCACAGCCTCAGCGCGCCATCTCCACATCACGCATCGGCATGTCCTTTTACGGTTTCCGGGCAGAATTGCTCGTGCGCATAAGCAGTAGCTGAACGCTAATAAGTGCTTAGCACATGCTAAGGCCCAGGGCACCTAAAAATAAGACTGCCCAAATAGTTGAAACTGTGGCAGTACACGAAGTCGAACCAATCAGCACTGAAAGATGAGCACCAGACATCCTCAAAGGAGCCAATGGGTTGGCAGGAGCAGCCCCATAGACTCTCGAAATCTGGAGAAGGTGGTGATCTAGCGGAATCCGACGTTCCGGCGCTCAGCCGCACAGCGAGGATCACATCACAGAGCCATGCATGACGAGATGAATTGGCCGCCTTATGGCTGGCTTCAAGGCATCATAAGTATAAAGGAGCTTCACCTTGTGTTCCTAGCCAGGCTCAGTAGCGAGGGCTCACGATCTGACAAGACCGACGAAATCACACACGATGCGCTCCTTTACACACCTTGCTTTCGTTGCTGGCGCGGCAGCGCAAATTGTCACCGACCCCTACGCAGTCCGCCCAGGATCAGTTGTCGACCACCCTCTGCCCTCTATATCGAAGCGAAACACATACGCACCTTGCGCAGATGTAGCTGAACTATGGGCTGCGCAGGTCACAGCACTCTCCAAGCCTAATGCCACCGCAACCCCGATCCGTGTGCCTGCCAACAAAGCCTACGACTGCTTGTTGACCGTGCCAGTGGATGCTGAGGGAGACCTGCAGGAGATATATGAGCTCAAAGCATACTTGCAATATCAGTCCACCCTGTCATGGCTCAAGGCTGGTGTCAAGGACCAGATCAAGCCTATTGATATCATGGGCACTCTCGACAAAATCGGTGATGGGATCAAGAAGAATCTGTACAGTAACGACTACGAGGTACAACTAGCTATTCGAACTCTACTAGACAGTAAGTTATGACCAATGTCGTGCAGGCGTAGAAGGGCATGAGTGGTAGCATTGCCGGCATTGACTGACTGACACCATTTGCAGGCCCCGGTGACTTTCACCTCACTTACAGACCAGACATAACAAGCATCTTCCAATTCATTCGCCCCGAAGGCTACGTTGTGTCGATTTCTTCGGACGGCATTGCCTTGCCCAAACTATATCTGTTTACCGACCTTCCGAAGACAGCGACCGGAAACATTACAGGATCAGCAATCGCAAAGATAAATGGCCAAAATGCGACCGAGGTAATCCTGGCATACTCACAGAACGCG
Organism: Setomelanomma holmii; assembly: GCA_010015745.1. NCBI lineage: Eukaryota > Fungi > Ascomycota > Dothideomycetes > Pleosporales > Phaeosphaeriaceae > Setomelanomma > Setomelanomma holmii. The sequence continues at coordinate 79,603 of ML978166.1, forward strand.
ACATACCATGATGTGGATACGAAATACAACAAGTTCTCCCCAAATCCTGCACTGCAGGCGCTGGAAACGGATGATGGCGGTATATCGTATTCGTAAGCAAAGCCCAATGTACGAAATACATGTGAGACATACACTGACTTCGTACACCAACCTTTAGGTACTATGTTTACGCCGGACCGACCACAACTTACACACACGAGAACGGCTCTCAGACAGTCATCGATAACCTTGCTGTCATTCCCGCCGTTTATGATTTTAGCAACGTCACGGATGGACCCAGTTTCTTCACGGCGTTCTGCTCGGGTCCTGACGCAGTCTTGGATCCTGAGCCATCGGCGTCTGCCAGCGCGTCCGCAACTCCCAAAGCATCTTCCACCGCGAAACCATCCGCGGTGGTTAGCGCAACGCCTACACCCTCACCTAGTCTGTTCGGCTACCCCAAACCGCAATTCATCCACAGCTCGAAGAAGGTCTCTGGTTACTACCTGAATGGCACCTACTCGGATACGGCTGTGCTTGTTCTACCTGGGATGGACCCTGCTTCACTTAAGCTTACCGTTAGCGACCCGACAGGTGCCATTGGTGGTTTCAATGAAAGTCAGGCGCTCTTGCGCAAGTTCCTGGCCGACTCCGTGCAGGCTGGAAAGAAGAAACTGGTCATTGATCTCCGTGGCAACGGCGGTGGCACGATCGATTGGGGATTCGAGGTCTTCAAGCAGCTTTTCCCAAGTGTCGTGCCATACGGTGGTTCACGTTACCGTGCTCATCCGGCATTCCAATATTATAGCGCTATGGTCGCCGATGTCGCCGTTGACGGTATTGATAAGGATGGTGAAATTGGTCAGGAGTGGGATGATGCTGACTATGGCATTCAAAGCGAGATCTTGTGGTCTAACATATATAACAAGGATCTGCAGCCGTTCAAGAGCTTCCAGGACTACTACGGACCCAGCACCATCAACGGGGACACTTTCACTTCGATCCGCCGTTATAACGTAGGTTAACGTCGATGCATGTCTGTTGGACGTTTGCTCACTCTCATGCAGTTCTCCAACAACTTAGGCGGTCACACTTTGCCAGCCTCATTGACCGGTTACAACCAGTTCAGGAACACCACGACTCAACCATTCGAATCAGACAATATCATCATCATCCAAGATGGCTTCTGTGGCTCTACTTGCGCCATTTTTGCTGAGCTCATGCGCGAGCAAGGCAAGGTACAGACCGTTGCCATCGGCGGGCGCCCGCAGAATGGTCCCATGCAGGGCGTTGGAGGCTCCAAAGGCTCCCAGCGTCTAGGTTTTGACCAATTCTACCAGTGGGCTCAGCGCACCATCAAAATTTCCGAAGAGCTTGATGGCACGGCGGTCTCGAACAAGATCGCACAGACAGCTGTTGGCATAATCTACAACGCTACACAAATCTATGTGCGTACCACGCTTCCTGAAACAGGTAGCTCGGTTCTTGGCTACGTCAACTCACTCAACAATGAGCGTATGAACGATAGCACTAGCACACCGCTTGAGTTCATCTACGAAGCTGCGGACTGCAGGCTGTTCTACACCAGCGCTTCGTACATCAACCCAGTCAACTTGTGGCAGCAGGTATGGGACGCCAAGTGGGGCAAGGGCAAGTGTGTCCCTGGTAGCACTGGAGACAAGTCTGCTATTGGTGTTCAGCAGAACAAGACCAGCTTTGGAAACACTCAGGACTCCAACGGCCAGCCGACCCAGTCTACTGGTGCAGGGTCCACGATGGGTGTGTCAAGTGTAGTGATGACGCTTGCGGCTGTTGTTGCCATCGCGCTGACGCTGTAGACGGAAGATGGTGTTGTGTAGTTGTATATACCTTAGGCTAATGAGCGGCGACTTGGATGTCGCATGAGCAGATGTAATGTTTTAGGAATTATCAAATGCATGTCTTGACTCTATGATCACATTCTTCTTGTGGACCAGATATCCAACACTGGTGTGTTTGACTCAAGAGTTCCGCCATACAATCTTTGAGCCTCTTGGGGAACTCGATTGCTTGCTCGATCGAGCAGCGAAAGAACACTTTCGAACCGATACCAGCTCGGATGGAAGGTCAAGTACGGCAACATAGCAGCGTTGCTTTGGAGACCGGGCGAGGTAGCGGACCGTTCTCCGATGGAACTGTGAGCTTTTGGGTCGGAGCATGCCGTATGCAACGGAAATAACATACTAGTTTCATCTGGCAAGACAGCCTATCTTGCTGGCGGGCCGGTGCTTTAACCTAGTGTCATGTTCAACAGTACTACTGACTCTGCCATTCGCGGTCGTGGTATGATTTACAAACCACAGGCAGGTATACAGGTCGCACGTGCCACAAATACGCTGATCGAGGGCATTACCCTCATCAATGCGAATCTGGACACCAGAGAGGCAAAGATAGTTCACATCCGTGATGTCAAATCTTTCAGTGCTACCCAATGGGGCGACGGCATGGACTTCTACTGTTCCCAAGGTGTCCTGGTTGAAGATGTACTCTACCGTAACTCGGACGATTGCGTTACGATCTACAATCACGGGAATGAGTGGAGTGGTGATCCGAGGAACATCACGGTCAGGGATTCTTCGTTTTGGGCCGATGTGGCTCATCCCATCAATGTCGGAATGCATGGAAACACGGATCATCCAGAGACCATGTCGGAGATCACCTCAAGCAACATCGACATCTTAGATCATCGCGAACCCCAATTCGATTATCAAGGCTGCATTGCCATCAATCCTGGTGACAGCAATCTGGTGAGAGACGTACTCATCGAGAACATCCGTGTTGAGGACTTCCACGTTGGGCAGCTCCTGAACAAGAGGGTCATGTACAACACCAAGTAAAACACCTCGCCGGGTCGTGGGATCGAGGATGTTACGATTCGCAACCTCACGTATACGGGGACTCATGCGCAGATGGCTATCTTCGCGGGGTACGATGAGAGTCGTACGATCCACAATGTCACTATCGAAGGCCTGGTCATCAACAGCAAGGCTATCTACGACGACATGCAGAAGCCTGGCTGGTATCAGACGACGGATCTCATGCCGGGATATTTGAATAAGCATGTCACAAATTTGACGTTTCCAGCATAGCTGCTCCTACCATAAACTGTAAGGCACGCTCAAAATGCAATGCAAACAACTTTATCCTTCGAGCTGTGTCCGATTTGCTTGCTTATCATCGCATCTGCCCTCAATACGTTCGTTTCCGTTTGATCTCAGAGCATGCCCTGCTTACGAGATTACTACCTCTGCGAGGTGTTGAGCTATGAAGTTAACTATTCCGAGGTCCTCTCTCCATATCACCCGGCTTGTGGCTAGAGATCATCCGAGTACTCGTCTTCGTCGAAACCCATAAAAGCACGGGGTTTTCCTATAGCTCACCCACACCTCTTTCGATATAATAGGGCCGTTATAGACCAGGTCCAAGCCTCTTGGCCTGATCACTTGATCTCGTATCTCGTCCAATCTATCCCACGGATATACTTCATGTCAGACTGGCACCTCAGTTCACAAGGTACATGTGAACTGCATCTCTCACGTGACTCTTTGTCACTTGCTTACTCATCGTGGTTGTGTATATAATCGCTCTCTGTAGCTCTCTCAATACAACAACCTTCTACTTCCTTCATGTCTGCTCTGTCCTCTCACATCTGACACTTCACATTCTAAAGCGTCCGGACAGTAGTGTATCTTGACCGTCTTGAGAGCGGCTTTGCGAGCAATGGCTGCATCAACGAATGCGCTTAGCCACTTGGCCTCCGCTTCGTCGAGACTAGGGTACCCTTTTGTGTCATACTCCACATCTGCGAAGTCCCACACTAATGTTTCCAGCTTCGGACCCAGCAGATCCAAATGGCTCGATGCAAGTCCTGCGGCAATGGTAAAGCGCATATCCCATTGTGATATCTCCAAACACTCAAGATTGGGGAAAAGAGTCGCGTTGAACACACGATTGTTGCCGTGATTGGACACGGAGCCAATCCTGATATCCTTGAGGGTGTCTTTGTGGACAAGTAGCCATGATTCGAACATCGCGCAACTCATGTCTTGTGCGTTGTCAGAGATGCTTCCAAACTCGAACTGTGTCAACACAGATGGCCACTGAATGAGCAAAGCCATAGATTGTGCCCTGTCGGTATTGCCATTAACACAGAGCTCTGTAAGGTGCGGATCAAAACTCCTGGATCGATCAATGTCTGTGCTCGTAAATCGAGAGTGACGCAAGACATCACTATCATCGCGTCAATGAACGGGTGGCAAATACCTTGGTTGCGAACTCGACGCCTCCTTTCCCCCACTTCCTCACACCATGCAGCTCTAGTCTTTTCAAGCCTGGAAAGCTGAGCCACTTGAATGTTGATCGTAGATCCAAGGCCGACACCGCTTCGAAGTCCGATGCTCCGATCAGTCTCAAGTCTTGGAGGGCCACGAGATTGTGCGCGGCGTGACGAATAAGATCCCATGCTCGCGTGTTGTCGAACCTACAACGAAGCGACAAGCATACTGTTCTGGTTAGGCATTTGATGAGGTGCATGGCAAATGCATATCCATCAAAAATTGGTGAATCTCTATCGCGTACGTAAATATACAAGACTCTGTCATGGTTAATCGTTCTGCACCATCCACGAAGGTGTCGTTACGTGAAGGCTAGTGGAGGGTGCTTCCTCGTTGAGTAAAAATCGACGAACGTGATTAAAACATCGTAGTGGCGTATCACGACACAATATAGATCCTGTCTAACGACGTGCAGGGCATGAGACAGTAACACGCCGCGAAAAGGCCAACACCAAGCATATGGCACATAGAATGATTCGATAGAATGAGAAGCTTACCGGTAGTGTTGCCCCAGCTCAGCTTTCTCGCTCAATGTACGATGGAGCTTGCAGGTCGAGCTCGACAGTGACACGAGCTCAAGGTCAGAGGGGTAATCGAATCTGATATTGCGGAAGAGCAGCGGCTGCGCAAGAGGCCTGAATCTGTAGCACACAAGCGACAGTGATCTGACTGATCTCGGACTGTATAGTGTGGCATCCTCAGGTATCCAACTTACATGTGTTGAGAACCCGATTCTGGCAAACTCGACAATGTTGCCGAACAGCTCGTCCGGAAACTGCAAAATGTGAGCGCGATCCGAATCAGGCTCAATGGTAGGAAATTTAGGTTGGACAATCGTGAGCTCTCCAGCAACGGGAGAAACGAGATGGGTTTGCGACATGCAGTTCATACGTAACCTCAGTGTCAAATGTCGGATGAAAAGGCTCGAGGATCTCTCCGTGACACGTCGCGCAGCGCTCAGTCACTCCACTTTACGCTAATTCCTTAGCGCGTCAACGGGGGTCACTTCCCAAATTGAGGTCTACTTTATCATCTCTACCTCAACTCGTGTGAACGATTGGAAGGCTTGAGACACCTTGCTGGAAGCTGGAGTAATAGAGTGTATGCCATAACGTGTTCCACCAGTCATCCGCCAACATCACTCATCCGCCAGCGCCAAAAACCACCAAAAATGACGAAAATTGCAAGTCAAGATATCAACAACAGCTAAGCAGAAATGTCTAGACCTTTGATTCTGCCTCTGTATACCTCTTGCAAGACTTATACTAGAGTCCTAGACTTTATACTTAAGCGATTATCAAGATATCTACTTCTGGGGGCCAGAATTAGGCCAAAATCTAAGATCTTAAGATTTACGGGTTCAGTTTCTTCTATACTTATACAGTGTACTCTAGGGGGGCAAAAAAGACTAAATTGAAAGTCTTAGGTTGTTTTTTAAAGGCGTTGTCGAGATCTTGACCTGCAATTTTCATCATTTTTAGTGGTTTTTGGCGCTGGCGGATAACTGGTGTTGGCGGATGACTGGTGGAACACGTTAGTCACCAGCAGAAGACTAAGCATCACTAGCGAACGTCTACAGCGTACTAGCGGCCAGCGACGTCATCGATATTGTGCACGGTACAATGGACTTCCACGGTAACATACCTAGCAGCATCTATCCAGTTGTTGACTGAGTAATGCAACATTTTGCAAGTCGGGTACCAAAAGCACCAATTCTAAGACATCTTGCAAAGTATACTTCAGGCGATATCATCCCAAGCAGGGCTGTTTTCACCTCGATCCCAAGCCGGCGACCGCACGTTTCTCCAGCCATAATGAGTCCATTGAAGCGCAAAGCTGAAAAGCCTGTATCTCCGCCTAGAACTAAAAAGACCAAGATTGTGGTCCCTGAATATCATCTCACACCTTCAAGACGGGATGACTCGGGCGAAAGTGTATGGCCTGCACGCAAAGAGCAAATCGAACGTGCGCGCGAAATCATCACAGAATGGTAAGCACATTGTCATGGCTTATGGAATGCATAGTCTTTAACTTCAAGAAGTGCCCAGGCAAACAAGGCGACATTGATCATGCCGGACAAAGATGCAGACGGACTCTCCTCAGGCGCCATTCTACACCATACACTCACCACTCTTGGTCTCTCACCGGCTCTTATATCTGTGTACTTCCCACCAAAAGGCTCAAATATCTACGACCAAGAAACTTCAGACGCGATCTCAGCCATATCACCATCATACATCTTCATCTCTGACCAAGGAAGCAGAAAAACACCCCCCCTAATCGCCCAACCACATACCTGTCTGGTCATAGACCACCACTTCACCTCCGAAGGTGGCTTTCCCCAAGGCGCAGACTACGTGACCGCGCACGACTGCCCACCCGTAGCTACGAGCGCTCTCCTCACATACCACATCTGTCTTCCTCTCCATCCGACTCTACCCGACAAAATCAGCTGGCTCTGCGCCCTTGGCACCCACGGCGATCTCGGCAGCACTATCAAATGGCAACCACCTTTCCCCGACATGGCAAGCACGTTCAAACAACACCCCAAGAAATCCATTAACGATGCCGTCGCGCTCGTCAATGCACCTCGGCGCTCGCCTGCGTACAACGTCCCGGACGCATGGGATGCAGTCATTACAGCTTCAGGCCCAACTTCAATCCTCGCAAACGAGAAATTGAAAGACGCAAGTTGGCAAGTCCGCCTCGAAACCGAGCGCTGCACACACACTCCACCCAAATTCAGTTCCGACGGGACCATCGCACTCCTCACCATTTCGTCAGACGCGCAGATCCACCCCGTGATCGCGACGCGCTGGTCCGGCCATCTCAAGTCATCCAAACTCGAAATCGTAATGTGCGCCAACACAGGCTACCTCCCTGATCTAGTGAATTTCAGCTGTCGCGTCGCAAAGTGCGCGCGCGCACGGGGCGGCGAGGAGAAAGTGGACATTATTCAGAAATTGGAGGAAATTGTGCAGGGCAATGTGGAGTTGAGGGAGCGCCTGGGTGAGAGCTTTGCGAGGGGGCATAAGGAAGCCAGTGGGGGGATTGTGGGGCTGAAGGAGTGGGAGGAGTTGAAGGGGTTGATGGGGATTGGGAAGGTGGAGAGGAGGAAGGCTGAGGAAAGGGAGAGGAGGGAGAAGGAGAAGAAGGCGGTGGTGCAGAAGAACACGCTGGCGGATTATTTTGGCACTGCGGCAAAAAAGGGGAGTGCGAAGGCATGATCTGTCAGGTCGGTCAAAGTGCTTGGGGAATAGAGCAGCAGTAGCATGACATTGTGGAAGATGCGACGTGTAAGATATGCTGATGCGATTGGGCAAGTCTTCTAATATGTACAATGAAAGCGAGATGCAGTCTCGTCTTAGTGCCAGGTGCAAAAGCAACCACAGGCAAATGCAACCCCAACACACTCAATCTGCTCATGAGACGGTTCTAACCAGTCCAGACGGCAGGTCCGGGGCTAACATACTTGAAGTTCGAGTCGTAAATAGACGTGGTGAACAGCGGATCGCTCGTCTTGTATCCACCAGGGAACGCAACACCAGCCGGGTTGGCCGAGCCACCGCCAGTGACCTTGACCTGGAAGCAGGAAACGTATGGCTGAGGGTTGTTCGCACCAGCGTGCAGCGCGATAGCCTCGGCGCGGACAAGGTAGTCGCCAGCGGCAAGGGACTTGGGAACGGTGAAGGCGCGCTTCCCGCAATTAGCGTTGAGGATCTCAGTGCCCCATGAGGCGGTAGTCCCGGTGTAGCCGTCTTCTGCGACCTTGAAGAAGGATGCGGAGGTAGCCGTCTTCGCATCGGCGACCTTTGCCATATAGACTAGGACAGGACCATAATGGTTGCCGCCGATAGCAGGCTTGGAACAGTCTCGATCACCAGGTTGAGCATGCATCTCGACCGTGAGAGAGTCACCAGCTATGCCCTGTCAGTTACATGTTTTCAGGCTCCAGAAGGGAAGGGCGCGTACCAGCGACCTCACAAACGCCGGATGATGACGCAGGTCCACGGCCACAGAACATATCAGGCGATGTGAGACTCGTGATAGGACTGTTGTCCTTGACAGTTCGTGCACATGTCGTTCCCTTGTCGGTGCTTCCGACCCACAGTTCTTGCCATGTCGAGTGCGCGGAAACGGACGCCGCAGCGGCGAGAAGGACGAGTGCGGACTTCATGATGTCAACTCCTGGTACTTGTGGACTCGAAGAGAAGCGAGCGATGTAGTCGAGGCGATTGTTTGCGGTGTACAGCACTCATTGCTCAAGCGGACGCCTCTTAGCTTTTATCCTCATCGTGTACCAGGTCTGGTCGCCGCATGTCAATCTAACAGCGACTCTACTCTTCCGGCCCGTACAACCAGAGATCGGCATTGCCAATCATCACATCCAGGTTGAGTGTGTGACCAGTGGTCTTCTTCACTTACATAAATTGCAATCTTGCGGTTAAGCACTCTTGGCAGGAAAAGCGCAGCGCGTGGTCCTATGAGTGCCTCCCCACTATTGGCAGATACTTGTCATGCATACCCCAGGTTTCACCTCTTCGAGCACGGCACTCATGACTGGGTCGGCTATGAACCCAGGTGTCACATGGCGGCGTTTTGCATGCAATGCTGCCTTGTTATATGAGCGTGGCATATGAGGTTGCTGTTTGCTTGATTGATGAAGCCATAGCGCGTAAGCGACGCATTCTGGGTTCACAATCCGCCATCGATGCCGCACGATCTGACGATCAGCTTACCGGCATTCAAACCGGCGAGAAAACGATAGTGTGATGATGGAGACTTTGTTGCAGTGAGGCGCGCAGCTGTAGTTTTCGTTGTGGAGATCATCGTACATCCGGCAATATAGCCGGCTCACTAAAGCAGTTAGTTCGAAACAACATGAAACGAATCATCTCTCAACCAAGACTTCGAACATCAGATACCGCAATTGTGCCACTGAGCCTCGCGTTCTGGGGGTGCTTTGGGCGCCGCTCATGAGGCTGTGTTATATCGAAGGAAGGCATAAAGACGTCATGAAATGGGGCGGTCTTGGCGGTCGATGTACATAAATTGAACTTCATCTACAGTGAGTCGCAGCAGAGCTGCCAAGTCAGATCTCCGGGTTACTTTGGCGCCACATCCGGGAGGTGCTGATGATCGTTGTCGATATGCTCGATTGCTATGGTCCTGCCACTGAGCCACGGAGGGCAAAGGCAGCTAGAAGACCATAGAACGCCGGATCTCTTGTCGAGATCGCCTCGTGTAATGCCGCAATACTTTGATGTGTCGACGTTGCGGCTTAAAATACTCCACTCTCGACTTTACGGTCGTAGTAGAGCATGGCATCCAGTAGGGTCTGCGCCCCTAACGCGCAATCTTCTTCGCTCGTGAATTCGTTCGGATTATGCGAGATGCCATCTTTGCTCGGCACAAATATAATGGAGGTTGGACATACTCTGCTCGTCCAAGCACTGTCGTGACCTGCACGGCTTTTCATATCCATGACTTGATTCTCGCCGACGAGACGGATCGCTGAAGCACGTACCGATTCCACGCAATGTTGATGGAAGATTGTTTCTGGAAGACCCCAAGATCGTTCAATCTTGTACGATGTTCTGTTCTTCTCCTGCGCTGTTATGTTATCAAACTCGGCGAATATAGCAGCGGCGAGTTGTTCCACCATATCGTCGGTTGAACACCGGACGTCGATAATGAAATTGACGCCAGCGGGAATGGTGGCCTGGCTCGAGGTGTCAGATTGAATAACCCCAACAGTGGCCACACCGAGCTCAGTCTTCAGGGCCGCATCGCGGACCGCAGTGATGAGGCGCGAAGCAGTCACCAAAGCGTCAGCACGGCCGGCCATTGGTGTCGTCCCGGAATGACCTTCCGTTCCTTCGACGCGTATGGCGAACCATTTCATACCCTGTACCGATGTGACGACACCGACACTCTTGCCCTCCTTTTCTAGTATCGGGCCTTGCTCAATATGTAGCTCAAAATGACACTCAAGGCCATTTTCACGATGATCGCATGATGTGGTTCCAAGGTAGCCAGTTTGCTCCAGTGCATCCTTCATATGCACACCCTCTTTATCCTGCAAGGCCCAACATGCTTCGAGTGGTGTCGTACTCTTCTGACTCCACACTCCAGAAGCCATCATGGCCCCTGGAAAGCGTGCGCCTTCCTCATTGGTCCAGTCTATGAGCGCAATTGGGCAGTGTGTCTCGATTTTGTTTTCGTGGAGCGTGCGGAGTACTTCGAGGGCGGCTTGGACGCCGAGGATCCCATCATATCTGCCATATGTCAGTTACAAGGTCCTGTAGTCGTGATGGAGATCTTACCGTCCACCCGCGGGTTGTGTGTCCAAATGGCTGCCCATTGCAATTGCCTTCCGGCCCTTCTCTTTGCCAGGCCGGATAGCAAAGATGTTGCCCATCTGATCAACTTTGACATCGCAGCCTAGGCTTTGGCATTCTTTTACAAGCCAGTCTCGCACCTCCTTGTCTTCTTGAGTAAGCGTTAGGCGGCACATGCCTGTGCCGGTCGACAAAGCGCCCCATTGCGAGCATGTGCTTTGCAGTGTGCTATTCAGTCTATCTCCATTGATATTGACTCCTTTGGAAGCCATCGCTTTGGCTGCGTCAGTGTTTACAGGACTTGATACTCATGGTCGTAACCTTGGATGCTGGACGTCAAGAGAAAACGACGCGTTTTCCGACGGGCGACGCGTCGACCATGTGTAGATTGTTACAGTCCGCAATGACTGTGCAGGACGTTCGCATGCTCCCGACATGCCATGTTCGGATAGTCCTGGACGCTGATAAGCGTCGCGTAATGGTGGTACCGCGGGACGCGGTAGGATGAGGGGTTAGATAGGGAAGTTTCCAAACGAGCCTAGTTCGGACTCCACCACCTTACCACGATTACACGCATCATGACTTAGTTTGACGTTGAACCTGGAGCGCTAGCTGAAGAGAAGGGCTTGTCATCCAAGAAACAAGTTAAAAGATTATGGCAGCCGAGTACGACTTAATTATCGTCAACGGCATTGCCATCACAGACACGGAAATCCAAGAGTGGGACATAGCAATCAAAGACGAAAAGATCGCAAGGATAGTCCCAAGAGGCGGTCTCCAAAATGCCAAAGCTACCAAAACAATCGATGCTGAAGGCGGCTATGTAATGCCCGGCGGTGTCGATGCTCACGTCCACCTCCAAGAACCACCTCTCTTCGGCAAAGGCTCGACAGCAGACAACTACGAGACCGGATCTCGCAGCGCAATATGCGGCGGCACGACCACAATGGTGACCTTCGCACCGCAAAAGAAAACCGAAGACACCCTGCTCGACACCCTCGCCGCAACGCACTCACGCGCACAAAACAACTGCTACAACGACTACTCCTTTCATCTCCTGGTCGGCAACCCGTCCGAACGCGCATTATCTGAATTCCCAACCCTGAGGCGAGAAGGCATCTCCTCCCTAAAAATCTACATGACCTACGAAGCCTTGCAACTCCACGATGGCCAAATCCTCGACGTCCTGCTCGCGGCGCGCAAAGAAGGCATAACAACAATGATCCACGCCGAAAACAACCATGTCATAAACTGGATGACTGCGCAGCTCGAAAAGCGCAACTTGCTCGCGCCAAAATACCACGGCCCGAGCCACCCGCCCGTCGCTGAGATCGAGGCAACGTACCGCGCCATCAGTCTCAGTGAATTCATGGACTCCCCGATCCTCATCGTGCACGTTTCCACGCCCCAGGCCGCTACAACCATCAAGTCCGCCAAAGACCGCGGTCTGCCGATCTTCGCAGAAACGTGTCCGCAGTACTTATTCCTGACCAAGCAGGACTTGGACCAGCCAGGCTTCGAAGGTGCGAAATGCGTATGCAGTCCGCCGCCACGCTCCAGCGAGGCTGATTGCGATGCTATTTGGGACGGATTGGTGGACGGAACATTCACCATCTTAAGCTCAGATCATTGTCCCTTCCGGTACGACGACGCAGAGACGGGTAAGAAGAGTAGTATCACCGCGGACATGCCATTGGGCCACTTCAAGTACATTCCCAACGGGTGTCCTGGGATTGAGACGAGGTTGGCGCTTACGCTGAGTGCGGGACGACTGGATTTGAACAAGTTTGTGGAAGTTACGAGTACGAATCCGGCGAGGTTGTATGGGTTGTATCCGAGGAAGGGAGGGTTGGTGGAGGGGGAGAGTGATGCGGATGTCAATGTTTGGTATCCTGAGGGGGAGATGGAGGCGTTTAAGCTGAAGAATGAGATGTTGCATCATGATGTGGATTATACGCCGTTTGAGGGCAGGATGTTGAAGCAATGGCCGAGGTATACGATTCTCAGGGGTAAAGTGGTGTGGGATAGGGAGAATGGTGGGTTGTTGGGGGAGAAGGGGTACGGAAGATTCGTTAAGAGAGAGGCTAGTAGTCTTGCGAAGCCGCTCAGAGAGGGTGAGTGGGAATTACTTCTGTAGCAGAATGAGTAGCGCAGCCTTTATCATGTTGAACTTAGCTTGCTGGACTACAGCTTTGCACTAGAAGTGCTCGATGCACCGGCCAGAAATCTGCCAAAGTATCTCTCAAGCTTTTCAGCTGCTCCGCCATCCATTTCTACCACTGTGCCGACCCAGCCATCCGGTCTAAGTCCGATGACTGCGCCCTTCTCAACATCAATACCATACCGCTGATGCGCGCTGTGATCCTCATCGTAAAAAACACGACCAAAGGGCATGCCTCCAAGTGTCTCAAACGCAGATGGCCCGCCGGGTCCGGCGAAAATTGAGAGCCAGCTGATTGGTAAGTCGGCATCGAAGAGCCACGGCAGCTTGGACACAGCTTCAGTGAATGCAGCAAGCAACAACTTCGTAACAGCGACATCGCCAGCGAACAAAGTGACATAGAACGTTGCCGTGTTCGGCGTCTCGACCTGAAGACGCGTTGATTCAAACGTCGCGGGCTTTTGTAGTGGGACATCAGGCGCTCGCTGACCAGCAAGTACGGAAGATAGCCCAGACGTTTGAGCCAAATTCAAGTAAGTGTCTGGCTCGTAGAATATTCCTAGACCACTACTAAACGTTGCAGCCTCCTTCATGACATGGCCGAGAATCTCATTTGGGTCCGCGTCGGGATCACCTGTCCAATTCTCTGGCAACTGCATGGTCATAAGCCGAGAAATGTCCTTGTCGTAGTTGATGAGTTTCTGAACGTTCGGCAGCCGCTCGGGTTCATATGTCTCGAGCAAGCTTGTTTTTGCCAGGCCCTGCAGAACGAGCGAAAGCTTCCAGCCCAGGTTGACTGCATCATGTATACCCGTGTTCATCCCCTGCGCAGCTCCACTGCTGTGTGTGTGGCATGCATCACCGGCAAGAAATATACAGTCGTTAATGAAGAATGAGCGCGCGATGCGCTGGCCGACAACATAGATGGTCCACCAGTCCACTGTCTTGAACTTCAGTGAGAAAGGTTTGACCGACGCAATTGCCTCCTTTACTGCCGCAGCTTCATCAAAATCTTTGTACGCCTTCTGTCGCTCGGCAGTGAATGCATAGCCAATGCGCGTTGCACCATGATCCAGAGCGGCCCAAAGTACGTTGCCGTGAGTCGTCGACTCGATGGCGCAGTATGTTCGTGGCTTGGGCAGATCGGTCTCGATGACGCCGTCGACTCTGACCCATTTGTCTTCGCTTGAGGTGCCGTCGAAAGGGATGTCCATAGCTCTTCGGACAAAAGACTTGCCGCCGTCCGCACCGACCAGGTACTTACACATGATTTTGACCTTTGTTGTTCCATGTTCAATTGTTGCTAGCACCCTGTGCCCGCCTGGTGCCACATCTTTGAGCACCTCAATTGCCGTAAGAGCATATGGCGCGTCAAGTGCAACTCCATGCCTCTTCAAGGCTGCACGGAAGATTTCTTCTTGGTACTTCTGCCGCAGGACGAGCGCGAAGTCCCACTTGGTATCCTTCATATCTTCCATGAAGCTCCAGCCCCTTCCTTGCGTTTCATTGCCGTCCTTGTCGTAATTCACGGTCTGTCGGCAGGCGAAGCATTGTTGCGCAAGCTGGTCGGCGAGACCAAGCTGGTCGAGCATTTCCGAGCTTCGAGGAAACAACGTGATTGCGCGCCCATATTGGTCTTGAGAAGACTTTGCGTACTTCTCGATTATTTTGATCTTGTGTGTAGAGTGAGGAAGGTTGCGCGCGAGTTGATACGCGGTTATGAGACCTGCGTTGTGGTTAGTTGGAGGGGTGTGTAGGAAAAGAGTGTATGAGTACCAACAGGTCCTCCACCAACCACCAGAACGTCAACATGCTCAATGCTCGACTCTGATGTGCTCATAGTATCCAGCTGCGTCTTCAGTCGAATTCTGGCACTTGAAGAGGCTCTGCGACCGGTCTCATGCCGGACCATGTTAACCAAGATCAAGCTTCGCGCTGTAGACTTTGACGTGCCACTACTACGCGTGAACATCAGCCATAGCGACGATAACAGCTCCGTGTGACCAATTGGAGCATGCTGGTCGGCTCCAGCGGAGAAGAAACGCGCATGGCGGATGCTGTGACGCGCAGGAAGGATGGGGGTTGCTCCATGGCGGGCGGACGATAAGATAAGACGCTAGCCGCGGCTAGCATCTCTCACAATTCACCATGCGCCTGCTCTCATATACCAAACCCTAACCGTCGGAAAACATCGACCTCAGATCTCGTGTTAGCCTTGAATCGAACAGAGCCAATCTGGCACCGCTAGCTTTTGCACCAAGTTGGGATCATAGCATGTTCTCCTTTGACTGACCAGAGCACCACTCGTTCTTGCCAAACAAGGACACCTGGTCACAGAGCCAATCTTCAAATGCTCAAGCCCGAAGACCGTTGACTTCCGACTACCTATATGCCCGCTTTGGCTATCTTAAACCTCGAATATTTTGGGCCGCCCTTCTACGCCAGTTGAGATGGGGCTTCACTCCAACCAATTTGTGTTTACACACCAGTAAATAAGCTGATGTACCTACTACTACTTATCGATGATTGGTATACTCATGTTGCTTTCAGTACGCAAAAGGGCGATTCGAGGGCTCTGAATGCACATCAAGACGATTAACACCAGCTAACGGAATCCCGGGCCTGATTCCTCGATCTTACGGTGGGTGACTACCCCGCGAAAGGTAGCTGTATTTCCAATCATTTTCAAGTCTAACAAAGTCCCTTCTCTCCTGCGATTATGCCTTTAGACAGATGTCAACCCCTAATTCGACAGCGTTAACCAAATTATCCGATTTTGGGACCGCGATTTTCAGCATATCATCTCAAGCTCTATCCCTGTCTCTTCTCATCACTTTGATTCTTCACAAGAGATCGCAGAGATCAGATATCAAGAACATACGTTCCGAGGAGCTCTCAGAGAACAAAAATGGCCATAAGCAATATGGCAGAACCACCAAACACATACACTTTCGAACACCCAGTCTTGGGTTCTATGATAGGTCTTGTCCCCCCTGAAACCCCAGACATCGTTCGATTCCGCGCAATTCCTTATGCCACCATCCCTGGACGCTTCCAACACTCGATTCCACTTGACAACCTCGACACCCACTCCCGCATTTTTACTCAACCCGGCCATGCATGCCCGCACAGCTTCAGTGTCTACGACGACCAAAGCGGCGGTCCTTATCCTGGCGAAGCGCCCATCAAGACCAGCGAATATGACTGTCTGATTCTCGAAATCAACGTTCCAAAATCCCACCTCGAAGGCTCCAAGTCAGATAAGTTGCCAGTACTCACATACATCCACGGCGGCGGCTTCTTCCTCGGTAAAATCGACGCACAGCACAACACCGCATACATGGCCCAACACTCCCGCACCATCGGCAAACCCGTCATCACAACTGCGCTGCAGTATCGCTTCGGCGCACTCGGGTTCCTAGCCACGCCTGATGGCGGGAAGAACTTCGCGCTACGAGACCAACAAAATGCTTTACTCTGGGTGCAAAAGTTCGTCATAGGATTTGGCGGCGACGCAAGAAAAGTCACCGTCTTTGGCGAAAGTGCCGGCGCCGTATCGATATGCTGCCACATGCTCTCCCACGTCCCATCCAGCGGTCCGTTATTTCAGCGCGTGGTGCTCATGTCTGGCGTCCTTGGACCCATGATGACTCCCCAACCCGTCGCCAACGCAACGAAGAATTTTTCCGATTTCTGTACGAGTCTAGGAATCACGGATACTGGCATCGCCGCGCTAGAGAACCTCCGCGCCCTACCGGTGGAGAAGATCGTAGCTGCG
Organism: Setomelanomma holmii; assembly: GCA_010015745.1. Taxonomy (NCBI): domain Eukaryota; kingdom Fungi; phylum Ascomycota; class Dothideomycetes; order Pleosporales; family Phaeosphaeriaceae; genus Setomelanomma; species Setomelanomma holmii. The sequence continues at coordinate 96,235 of ML978166.1, forward strand.
AGTGAAGCATTCCTGCATCCAGGAATCATATGGCCGCCCGTTCAAGACCCGTCGTTCTTCCGGTACCAGGATATAACATGGGACACATCCCCCATACTGCTCGGGCAATGTGAATGGATCTCGCACATCATCATCGGCACCACCGGTTTCGAAGGCGCAGCGAATCGCCCTGTCATAAATAAATTAACCCCAGCCACGTTTCTCGCGCAGTTGAAGACTAGTCTGAGCGATGACGCGGCCGAGAAAGTGATGCGTGCATATGATATACAAGTTGGTATGGATCAGAATAGATTTGTGACGAAAGCGATGCGGTGGTGTGGGAATTTGATCTTCGATGGTACATTAACCTACCTATCCTTAACCTCATTACCCTCCTTCCCCCTTGCCCTCTCTACGTCGTGGTTGATACTGATTGCTGATTGATGACAGCACCCATACATGCAACAATCAACCACCTAACCACACACACTTCCAAATGCGTATATCGTTACATATTCGACATCCGCAACCCCTATCCCAACGCGCCTTTCTACCAGCAAGCGCATCATTGGGTCGATGTGTATTTCGTTTTCCGCGCGTTGCAATTCAGGTATCCGTATGAGTATCTGAAGGACTTGAGCGACACGCATGCGGAGTTGTGGATCAGGTTCGCTTGTGGAGAAGAGCCGTGGAGTCGGTATAACGCGTCTGGGAATGAGGTGGATGGAGAAAGGGTGATCATGGTGGCGGATGAGCGGGAGGGTTGGGTGGAGAAGACGATGAGGGAGTATGAGGAGATGAGTAAGGTGGAGTGGAAGGTGCTCGATGAGCTTTGGGAAGCGTGGGAAGAGAAAAAGGGTGCTGAGTGGTTTCCGTTAAACATGGTGTCTTTAAAACACCTTTCTTCATAGGTAGCGAGCGATATATTCGTATTTTAGAGTTCTGTTTGCTCACGCAACTTCATGCCCTCGTCCTCGTCGGTCCTCGTCATGTTGACTCTGAACGCACTCAGCTCCACTGTGCCAAACTGCCCGTCCTTCTCCTTATCCCAGAATACAAGCTCATTGAAACCAACGCCAGCGTACATTCCAGTCTCGATGTTGGTGGGGCAAAAGTCGTCCCATATTGAGGGTTCCTTTGGCGGTATCCGCTCGGCGCCAACAACCATGCGCCACAGCTCACCACGCTGCTTCTTCTCGTCTCGGAAAAGCAGAGTTGGCGTAAGCTGTGCGTACGAGTGCCCATTGTACTTCGTGAACGCAGCTTCCAAGACATTAGTCCCGTTGGAGATGAAGCGCTCGACAACGAGTCCGCGCGTATCAGCAACGAGGGTGATGGTGGAGTTGAGTGTGCGATTCGTCGTGGTGTATGTACCAGCATAGCGTTCGTGTAGTTGGCGGATCGCAACTTCTTCGGCAGCACGAACTATTGGCGCTCCAACTGAGTCAAGTACTTTGCTAAGCATATCTTGTTCGCCAGCGATGAGCATTGTGATTCCAAGATCGTATTCGGGGACCACAGCTATGATGGAGAAGTACCCAGGAAGACTGCCACCCTTGGTGATGAAGCGCACAGTCCTTTTTGAGTCTTTTAGAGCACGGTCGGTATGGAAGATCTCCCAGGGCATGCCATAGAATGAGTGCAGCCCCTCAGCAGGCGAGACGGGATGAAGCCAGTTCACACCCGTCGCAATGGCATTGTAGTGTGTAAGGACATATCGCAGGTACTTCGACATGTCCGTTGTGGAGCTGTATATACCGCCCGTGGGGTCTTGAATGCCGGGATCGACGTCCCAGTAGTGAGGCTGGAGTGGGATCACGCCGGCACTATCTGAAGGTACAGCCCAGGCGCTCTTTGACATGCCTAGAGGTTCGAAGATGGCATCGTTCATGTATGACCTGTATGTCTGCTTGGTGACGCGTTCGAGTGCGAGGCCGAGAAGCTCGTATGCAACGTTGGAATAGGTGGACTTCATATTGGGCGCGAAGAGGGGGGATTTTGAAGTGATGGTATCTAGCAAATCTGAAGATTGTCAGCTGTGGCTCTGCACACACTGCCATGGTCCTCACCCCTCGCAGTACACGGCTTCTCATAGTCCGGCGAATACTCGTCGCAGTCTAGCAAGCCATCTCGCGATACAGGTGGCAGGCCCAAGTCTTCAGGAGGACGATTGAAGTCCAACTTGCCCACATTGATGCGGTCATTCTGAGCGACTATGAAGGAAATCAGCGTGCCATACCTTGAAGTGTGAAGCATCCACGGGTGCCCTCATCAGTCTCAATCCTACATTCGCGTGGTAGACCGCTTAGCTGGCTGGCTAGGCTACGCAACGTGATGTCCTTCCATGGTATGGCACCGCTGTCCTCTCCTCTGAGCTCCTCGATGTACTTGTCTATAGGGTCGTCAAGGCTCAAATTTCCTGCCTCATGCTGGTACAAGATTCCCAGGACAGTGAATGTCTTGGTAATACTAGCAATGCGGTAGAGCGCGTCTCCATTGACTTCCGGTACATCAGGGCGGGTGGCATTGCGCTTGCGGGCGGTGTGATGCTGTGACCAAAGCGACTCTTTCGAGGATGTGATCTCTACCGAGAAGGACGTCGCATCGAATTCAGGGGCAGCTGCAGCAGCGGTAAGTGCCGTACTGATGCTCGCGAAGGTCTCCTTGAGCACGGCATCCTTCGGGTCGAGGTTAGGCAGTGGATGGGCTATCGAGGCCTCATAGCAGCCAGCGCTGGCGACAGCAGCAAACAGAAAAGTGTACAGAAGCACCATGGTGGTGTCTGAAGCACAAGGCAGCTACATTGCGGGGATGTTATGTGAGGTGCTGGATGGAGAATTCCAATGTGGTAAGCCCTTGTTGCATGACGCACTAGAGCAAGCTTGGGCCTCCAGCTCATCCTTCCGACTGCCTTCCTATCACCTACCATTATCACCTTTGGTCTGGCTCCTGAATGATGCACTGCATCCTGTTCACCACTCTGGGGAAGTCGTCGCGTTGAAGTCGAGTCTTTCCTCCATATCACTTTCTGGGAGTGTCGTCACGTCTCGACGCGTCGAACGCGCTCCCTCAGCATACGAGTTGTGCAACGACGATTTCCTCACGAAAGCTACCGCACACCTTGATCTCCGATGAGACAGATGTGTGAGTCCGCGAGCATTTAACTAAGACCAACAAGACAGCGAAGGTCTCCAGGCTGCCGTGAATACGTATGGTCAGCTGTTCATATTTTGGTGTATCCCCTCGTGCAGTGCCCAACGTCGCGTGTCACAAGAGATTCTACACTGTACCGACAAAGATGCTGTGCTACCTCAACTCGCTCTCAGCATACAACTGATGTGCTTTGTCTGGTGCGCGGGCTTTCAACACAAGCACGCGGCGTCACGTGCATCTACGCGAACATCTGGCACTTATGGGTGGTGCAGGTACGAAGAAAGGCCATTGATAGACCTGTGTCAATTCTGCGATCGACATTCTGGGCACTATACTCACTCGACTTCCCTTTACAGCAATTACTCTCTATTCCAAGATGTGGAACCAGCCTTTAACCGACAGCATCCCTGAGCGCATGCCCCGCACAACTTGACTATTCCCACGACAATACCACTGCATATTATGGCAGCCATATGTGCCGATATTTGCTCGGCATTGAGCTGACCATACGAAGAACGCTTGACCAGTTCTGCGACCTATATACTAACGCAAGCAGCCATGTCATCTTACTGGACGAATTCACCAGCCAGGTGACGTTGAATCATGTCAATGCTCGCCCATGCCTTTGATCCGGCAGCATCCATGCAGTCAGGTGTCAACTTGGAAACTTATATTCCCAAGATGCACAACGACTGACTTGAACATCAGAAACCATTCTCAATAAGCGCGCAGCATTGATTACAGCCATCGGGCTTGTCGCCAGCAGCAAGGCTGCTCCATTGGAAATCACCAACCTCGGGCAGATGCTTCATCTCCTCCCTCGGCAGGCGAATGTAACATGTCCACCCACGCTGAATTCCATGCCAAAAGCCGCAGGCTTGCCGTCCGTCAAGACGATGCCCGACCCCTTTGTCTACCTTGACGGCAAGACTCGAGTCCAGAGCAAAGACGAATGGTATGCATGTCGCCAACCTGAGATCATGAAGCTTCTTCAAGAGTATTACTTCTGATATTAATAGTATGTGAGTTCTAGATATGGTCTGTCAGCTTATATGTTGACTAAGTACAAGTTTGGAGTCTGTTGGAATTGGTGTTGGTAGTATACGACTTTTTTCATAGGCAGTTGGAACAATATCTTAGATAGGCGAGAAAGAATATCGGAAGGATGTTGGTTTGCAACGAGAAGCCGGAGGTGACAAGGACGGATACCACAGCGACGAGAGCGAAGATCTAGACTGACATCTTCCAAGCAATATGTAAGTTGGGGAATGTGAGCGCGCATGATTTCAGGCCTATTTCGTAGCATCGTTGTGTCAACATAACGTCGTTGAAGTTATACACATTCTTCCGAACCTGCACTGGCTTTTCTCAGATCATTGGCCAGAAATTATTGCACTGCTTGGTAGGTGCAAATGAAGATCGCAGTTCATTTTGGAAACGCATGTATGGAAGACTTTAGACAAGGGGATTGATGGGAAGGTTACTGCATTTTTGAACTACTGTATCGAGGTTTTGCTCTCAACACATCGATCGTAGCCTCTAAACGCAGCAAGAAGAATGCACGTGTCATCCCATCCCAAAGCATGAACCCGCCCGCGCCACATCTTAATACCACGAACGCACCGTCGTTGGTCCAGTTGTGCACCTTCAAACAGGGCCGCTTCCACAGTGACCATTGCCCGGCTTGTTCTTGTCTTCCGTACCTGAGTCATGTCAACCTGGCCGTAATTGCATTCACAAATCCGTGACTTACATTTTGAGCCTTGGAGACATTTCACGATATGCCATTGAGCATCGAATGTGCAGACATGCACATACTCTGATCGCATGGTGTCTAACCAGTGGAATACTCGTTAGCATACGGTGTTCGTGAATGCTCGTGCAGTGAATGACAACATACCGCAGCTTTGAAAGCCTGGCTCGCATTTAGGGTCTGGGCAGCACAAGTGCGGGCTGGGGCCGATAGGAAGGACGGCCACTGCGAGGGTTGTGATGAGGGCGATGATGCTGCGGAACTTCATCTTGCGTTTCGTGTAGCTGCTAGGCTCAACGAGTGACTATGATATTTCCAGAGATTGCACGGAGATTGTTCGAAGAGGTGATCTGGAAGAAAAGGGGGATGTGAACACATGATATAAAGATCTACTGGACAGATGATCCAGACAGCTTGATGGTAACGCGCCTTTCTAGCATTGTGACAAGCCGCATAGCGTACCATCTTTGTGGTTTCTGTCAGTAGGACCAGGTGGAGAGAATCATGATGTAGTATTAGGCCTACGGAGTGAGAGGTCTATGTACATGAGAGAGAGAGGAAAGGGCGCTAAGCCTAACCTGGTACTAGTGCTAGAAGATGGGAAGGAACCTGGGGCAGTACTCTCACTGCAGGGCGGAGGCCATGGCTGACAGTTTCGATGGATCCGAACAAAATCTGTTGGTTGTGACACATATCTCAGGCGAGGCGAGGATTTCATCGGCGCCGTAGCTTTCCTACCATCCACATGATTCAGCGCGACTAGTCGCCCATATGGATGTGCCTATAGAGGAGAGCTAAGCCACAAATGGACCTCACCGTCGGACTCTTGGTCAATTGGTCCGTTGATGGAGGATGGACCTGGCTGATTGATTAGATGCACTAGAACGACCGACGATGATGAGAAATCAACGTCCGCTACCAAACTATCGATAAATTGGCGGGCTCGTGGAGCGCTTGCTGGGGGCCGGGCGGGGTTGCTGTATGAACCTTGGGTTTCTTTGGTTCCGACCGTAAGTCGTTGGGCAACCCCGAGGCATCGAGCGTCAGTACCAAAGCCAATGCCTTCGTCGCTAAGCAACGACAATGAAGCTGTAATGTATACAAATGGCAAGGTAAATAAAAGACATATATAACAAGTACAAGTACCAAGCATGAACACAACACGCATCCAACAATTATTCAACCAGAACATCACTGAACGACCGCACGAAAATTCAATGCGAGAAATGCAGGCCAAACCCTTCCGGTACAAGGTCAAGGAGGGATCACCAAAATGTGGTCCCAAGCAGACTTCGAGCGACAACGACTTGGATTACACTATCGACGATCCGGGTACCGACGACCTTCTACGACCGAACATGGGTCGCGCGAATTTCACGATCCGAACGTCGAAGTTGTCTCCCAAATTGAAGCACTCGAGCCCACAGTCAAGCTCAACCGAAAAGGTTGGCAAAGCCAAATGCTCTTGCATCAATTGCAAGCCCTGCACGAAGAAATCCGAGCCATGCCGCTGGTGCCAGTTCGGACGGGCAGAGAACAAATTGCTCTTGAAGAAGCTCGAAGGCTACGAGAAGCCTCACGTACCCATGAGACAGCGGAACGATGATTTCTGCCTAAACTTGCTCATTTTTGCCTTCTTCTACTGGTTGACTGCCCAACTCTTTGCCCAGCAGACATTCTGCCTCATCGGTTCGTGGGCCATGTTGAGCCTTGTAAGTGTAGCAACGAAGCCAAAATCGATGGATCACGCTAATTGTGACTAGACCTGCTATTTCAACATGGTGGTGATCGATCAAGAGTACTCCGAACGCGGTGTCAAGCCCTTTTTCATCGCAAATCTGTGAGGCCCATCGAGAGCATACGACCAGGATATGACGCACTTATGGCAAGGTGGACGGATGCACTCGTGTGTGATGGCATGTGATGGACAGACAGATGCCTGGAAGGATGTGGTGTAATCAGGAGAGTCTCGTGCTAGCACTTAATATGTAATGCCACTGCCTAAAATCGACTATTTTCGTCAGCGTTGCATACGGCAAGCGTGGACTGTGCACAACTGTCAATAACAATTACCTCTAAAGCCATACAGGGCTGCATAAGAGTATAATTCGGGAGGAGCCTCTGCTTGGGTGGGCACGAGTAGTGACGAGGCCTGGTGGTGATGAACAGGAACGTCAATGCGTTGGGGAAGTGGCAACGGTGGCTTGCTTACCAGTAGCGCGTCGATTTCGTGTTTCCTCCTCTAACGTCCCACCTTCCAGTCCTCTCATCGCATCACCGACACATCAAGCAGGTGGAGGTACGTGTTCAGAAATGGTTGCGGCAGCGATGAAGGTCAACCTGGTTCGTGGAGCTTGCTTACTCTACCCTTAAGTATGCCAGGCCGCAATAACACCAATCAGGGAGCCGTCAAAATTGCACGCATATGGCAGGACTTCGCAAAACGATCCCCAGACGACATGCATTGTCTGATAGGTAAACTCTCGACTTGTTGTAGTTCATCGTACTCGGTATTCCCAAGACATCTCGACTTATGTGAAAGGAGCGCATGGAGTAGGCTCACAGGGTTAGACGATCCGAGCATTGCCGCGATTCAAGTATCAACGAAGACTGGTTGGCAATGTAATAAAGCTACTCATTTGGCCTCACCCTCTCGCTGAGCCACCTCTCCGAGGACTCATTTACAGCACGGTCTCTAAGGGTTCCATGGTTCATGAGCCTCCTAGCTCCAATCCATATTACACATCCAAAGCTAAGCTCTTTCTGCACCACGGTACGCTCAAAGCCTGGTTATGGAACCTCTAGTTTATAAACTCAACTGCATTAAAAGATTCTCTCATCTCAACGTCTTCCTTCAAGTCGTCGGAAGAGCATTTGACTACCAACATGAAAGGACTTGCAACATTTCTCGCCGCTGCTTGCGCTACTGCCATCCTAGCAAAACCAGTGCAGGTCAAGTCTCGAGCACTGCCCACCATCGAAGTCGCCCCAGGTGAAACCAGACGACTTACAAAAGAGGAGAGATGGGAGCTGGCAGCTGTAGGCCACCCATACTGAGCGTTTCACCTTTGTGTTCTGATAGAGTTACAGAGTGGCACCCATTTCTTCGACATCACGAAATTCAACACCCAAAGTCGCCCCGTGAAAGAGCAGCCGCCCTATCCCAAGGTGTTCAAGCACGAGGAGAACATCAGGCGGCTCTTTCCCAAGCTCAGCTGGGACAACATCAAGAAGAACATCGAGCACTACTCCACATACCACACGCGCTCGTCGGAAACCGAGACTGGCGTCGAAGCTGCCGAATGGTTGTTCAGCCAGGTATCAGATGTCGTCAAGCACTCGAACAAAGCCCCTGTTATTGTTGAGATGTTCCCACACGCCGCATTTCCGCAGAAAATTATAATCGTCAAGATACCTGGACGTAGCAACCGCACCATCATTATTGGTGGCCATCTCGACTCTGTGGATCCTGAGGATGTTCCTCGTCTCGATGCGCGTGCGCCAGGCGTTGATGATAATGCCAGTGGTCTATTTCTCATCCTAGAGGCGCTTCGGGTTCTTCTATCTGACAAGGACTTCGAGCCGAGCAAGCTAGAGAACACAATTGAGTTCCACTGGTACGCAGCGGAAGAATAAGGCCTCTTTGGCCCCCAGGATATCTTCACGCAGTATGCGGCGACTGGTCGTGACGTCCGGCTTATGTTGCAACAAGATATGGTCGGCTACACGGAGGCTACGCTCGACGCTGGCAAGCCTGAGAGCTTCGGCCTCATCACCGACTACACAGATGCTGCGCTCAACGAGTTCCTCAGACGCGTGATCAATGAGGTAAGGTACTGTGCATCTGCGTATGGACCAAAGGACTGACTGGAGGGCAAGTACACCGACATTACATACGTCGAGAGTTAATCTGAGTACGCCTGCTCTGACTACGCCTCCGCGACCCGTAGCGGCTTCCTCGCTGCATTGGTGTTCGAGTCTGCGTGGGAGTACATGAATCCGCACATTCATACCGTCAACGACACTTTGGAACATATTAACCCAGATCATGTGCTGCAGCAAGGTCAGCTCGTCCTTGGGTATCTGTATGAGCTGGGTTTCAGTAAGCATGATGTGTAGTCCTGCATGTATTTGGCAGGTTCTAGCTTCTCAAAGGTCTTGCATATGCACTATCCTGTAGCAACGCGATGGTTATAAATCGCACTTTCGATAGGTGTGAATGGCTTGTAGTCTCCCAAAGGATGTATTGTGTAGCCGATAGACGAATGAACTCCTCAACGCACTACCCTCGTGTGTGTCTTCAGTGCATGTTTATGACATAGGCATCTAGACTTCGTGCACTATGTGTTCTTCAAAAAAGACTAATTTTGCTGCTTCACTTCTGCATATCGCAGGTGGCGCAACGCATATAAGATGCTTCACATTTAGCTCACGGTGCATGCTTAGATAAAGCATGCGCAATGACATCGAAATTGTTGGTAGATAATTTGGATAGCTTCTAGTGCAAAGTGACGAAATCAACAAAGCCATATGCACTAAGTGGAAAGACTGATTCATGGAGAGATGTGTGTATTGAATGTGCTAAGCTGACAACATCTAGAGTCTAGAGCCCTGTCCTTGCTGCGAAAGCCAAATGACATGTTTCCCCAACGCCACGCTATGCACATGAAGTCCTCTCTCAGGCTATGATTTTGTCTCATCACCAGTAATCATCGACTGAACCAGTGCCACAATGACTCAAAACGCTCGAACCTTCTTTCCCTCCACCTGTCCACCCACATCTGCTTTGCGCTTCCCAAGAACCGAGTCAGGCGTACTTGGCATAGGCTGACCAATGCCCTTGCTATACTCTTCGTAACAAGTGGCATGGTATATCTTGCCACCGACCTGTATCGCATCCATCCACACGAAGTCGTTGGCGTCAACATTCCACTGCGTCTCAAACTTCTCTTGGCAGATAGGACATGGCGCGTGCTGGAGCGTCGGGTCCTGCGGCACGCTGACATAGCGATCCTTGGCCTGCTTCTTGGGCTTGTTGGCTGTAGATGTGGCAGCCTGCTCATTGGGAGGTGCAGTCTCATCGACTTCTCTATAATCGATCCACTCCTTCTCGCCGATGTACCAGCTTCGGTGCACACCACGCTTGTTCGCGTCTGGATCTTTCACCTTGAAGTGCCAGTCCATGTGGCGCGCCTTCTTCTCCTTGCCTTCCGGTGTAGCGTCGAAGCGACGACCGCAGGTGGCACACAGGTTGGGCTTTGCCTCGTATAGCCGAGCAATGAGGTGAAATCGAGGTTTCTTCATGGATGCTGTGGTAAGCTCAATGTGATCCATGATGTTGTTGGGCGCGGAAGTCTGGCGGGCCATGGGCTGGGCTGCGACTGATGTGCCATTGGTTGGTAGGCCTTGAACACCGCTCAAAGCTTTCAGAAGCCAGTCAGCACTTCCCAATGCAGGCGGGAGGGCTACCGGCTGTGGTGGCAATTGTGATGTTGGCGTAGCTTGCACTGGAGTGGGTTGCGAGGCGGGTGGTGCAGCCCCAGGCTTGTTGAATTGCGCCAGAAGAGCAGCAAGATTAGCCGTAGGATTGCTAGGTGGAGCTGTCGCAACTGGTAGTGGTGCTGCCGCCGGCGCAGACGTCGGTGGAGGGAACTGGAAGGGTGGTGGCTGAAATGGGGCGGTTGCCGGTACAGAGTCGGACTGTGCTGGGGATGATATGCGCTTTAGCATTTCTGCCAGGGAAGGAGTGGCTGGGGCTGGAACAGGAGGCGCTGGCTGAGGTGTAGTCTGCATCGGTGGTCTGAAGCTGGCTAGCAGTTGCGCAACGTTGGGCGGAGCGCTGTTGGGAGGCGCGCCAATTGGGGGGGAAGGCGGAGGAAAGCCTAGGGGTATTGCTGGCTGAGGAGGGAAGCCCGGCACTGGTGTAGGAGGAGGATATGTGTTTGGTGGAAAGCCGGCAAGAATTGAGGCAGGCAATGTGGGAGTCGGTGTGGGCGGCGGTGCCAGACCCTGGATTTGCTTGCGCACAGCTTCTAGTTGTTGGGGTGGCAGTGTCTGGGTGTCCAGAATGTGCTTGAGCCCCAGAAGCGCCTCAAGCGTCTTACGCAGAGACACATCGGTGTAGTTGGCAGCGAACCGGGCCTGGGTAGTGCTGATTAACTGAGCGAGTTCGGCTTTCAAGTCAGCTAGGTCAACTGAAGTCATCGGCGGTGGCTGCTGTGGGGGAGATTGGAAGTGCATGGGTGGTCCGTATTGGGGTGTGGGTGGAAAGCCCTGTGTCAAGGATGTTAGCCAGAATTTACACGTTGCTTGTCAAGGGCTTATACACACCGGTCGAGCGCGTGGATCGTTCGGTGCAGGAAATCGGGGCATGTTCTGTGGTGGCGTCGGAGTGTCTCTCCATGCTACAGTGGTTGGTGGACGAGCCGGCAGGGCATGCTGCGGACGCTGAACCTGTTGCTGAATAGCACTTTGCATTTTAGCGAGAGCGTTTTCAATATCCCTGGTGACATCTGCAGGAAACACAGGGCGTGGGTCCATAGACTCTGGAACAGGCTGCTTCCACGTTCTCAGTAAGCCTTCCATGGCCTTTCGGGTGTTTTTGTCCATGACAAGGTAAGCGTCCATGAAGGTCCTGTACATATTGCGACCGAGATAGACAGTATATGGAGTGCCGACATTTTTGACAATCGAATCAAGCACATAGAGCGCTGGAAGCTTGAACTCAGGACGAGTCTAGAACATATTAGTCACCTGCAGCATTTGGGGGAATGGTGGGAGGGTAAGACTATGATGGTTGCTTGACGGTTGTGTCACTTACCGACTTGATGTGCTGCTCAAGTTCAGTCGATATCGCTTGCGCATACTCTGTGTTCTCCTTGGCGATGAGGGTTAGATTGCTAATCTCTGGCCGACTGTTCATCCTCAAATCCTGCAGAGCATCTCGAAAGTCGGCTGCGACTTCAGCAGCTGGCAAAGACATGATGGGCAAGTGTTCGCGCAGTCAGAATGTGGGGGATGTGCTGGGTTAGTATCCAGGCGCAAGCGCCAGACAATGAGGAAGGTGTTTGTTTTGCGGTCGATGAGTCGCAATTCGGGGCAGGCCGGTCTCGAATGCCAGACGAACAAGATAGACGAAGTGCTGCCTCGCTCTCAAACACACGGAAGACAGTGTTTCTTGTGTTACTAGCTATGATCTCGGTAGGCTGTGCCGCGAGCAGACTGCGGCTGTACAGCTACGACAGTGAATACACTCGCTCTCCTTCAGCACTGCACCCCACCACTGTGTGCGCCTCCTTCTCCTCCAAGCCAGCCAAGGTGGCCGCAGTATGCGATTGTGTGGCTTCAATGAAGCGGTTGTACCTGGGAATCGTGGACACACGCGCGTATGGACAAGGCTGACAAAGCCGAAGCAGCTCGTTTTGCACAAAGCAGAATGCAGCTTCGTGGATCTCGCAGATACAGGGTGTGAGAGTCGCGGGTTAGTGTCGTGGTTGCTGTGTGAGGCTTGGGGTGTGTCGAAGGTGAGGGAGTGGAAGTGGAAACGATGTTGAATGTTAGCGGCCTTTGATGGAAATGGCGCACGCGCCTTCCCGAGCTCTAGGCTTGCACGTGATTGCCAAGTCACTACTAGCGTCATGGGCAGTCGCGACCCTCAACTTTCTTTGTAACTTTCGCGTTCTGTATCACCATCTTGCTCGACGCTTGCAACTCACGTTGACTATCGCCTTTCCCTCTTTACAATCATTCCACGCGACGAGCTCGAGCTCTCAAATCCTCCTATTTGTGACAGTACCGCGCTCTCACGATTCAGTATGGAGGACGTCGAATTCAATGAGAGCCATTCCAACTCGCCGCTTCTCGAGGCTGGCAACGACCCGAATGATCCTCTCCGCCCAGAGATTGACGAGGAGAACTCAACGCCCAATCCCACCCTCGCAGAGCCCTACCAAGACATGGAAGTGACAGAGAGCAAGGAGGAGATGGCTGACCCCGACGATCTCCAAGAAGGCGGCCTGTCAGACAACGAGTCCGTTCTTTCAGATGCGCTAGATGACGAGCAATTGGATGAGCAATTCGGCGAGTTCGATGCGAGCAACATTGCGATCGAGGAGCGTCCGGCTCAGGCCATCGATGAGGACACGGTCAAGCAGATTGGTGTGCACAAGCGCAAGCGAACTGCGGGCGAGGGCGAAGAGCCAAAGAAAAAGAAGAAGCGCGCAGACAAGCCGCGCAGGAAGAAGAACAAGGACGGTGAAGACGGCGAGGGCGTGGAAGATGGCTCTAGGAAGAGCAAGCGGTCCAAGAAGGAGGGCAGAATACGAGCTGCGAGTCCCGACGATGCGGAGGAGAGCCTCACACCGGAGGAGCGTACGTATTGCTATGACACAACTATAGCTTTGTGACTGACAACAGCATGCAGGCCGAAAGCGCGCACTCGACCGCCAGATCAACGCCTTGGTCAAGGGCAGCTCTTCCCGCCGCCGCAAGAAGGATGGCATCGATCTCGAGCAAATGGCCGACCAGGAAATCGAAGAGATGCGCCGACGCATGGCTCAAGCCGCCGAAGCCGACAACGAAGGTCGCAAGCGCAACGAGCCGGCGCGCCACAAGCTCAAGCTTCTCCCTGAAGTCGTGGCCTTACTCAACAAGAATACTTTGCGAGAGACCATTGTAGACCCCGAAGTCAACCTCCTCGAGTCGGTGCGCTTCTTCTTGGAACCCCTCAGCGACGGTAGTCTTCCCGCATACGACATCCAGAAAGAGCTCTTTGCCTCGCTCGCCAGGCTACCCATCAACAAGGACACACTAGTCGCATCAGGCATCGGCAAAGTCATCATGTTCTACATCAAGAGCAAGAAACCCGAACTCGCCATCAAGCGCCAAGCCGAACGTCTTTTCACAGACTGGACCCGTCCCATCCTCCGGCGCACAGATGACTACCGCAAGAAGGAGTTCGCACAGGCGGACTATGACCCATCGTAAGACACACATCCCCTTTCTCAGAAGTATATACTAACGATTCCACAGAAAAATCACAGTACCCCGCACAGCAGCTGCCTCCCAGGCCGCACGAATCGCAGCAGACCGAAAGAAGCAACTCGAAGCCCCCAAGGCTTTTCAGCGTGCGCGTATGGAGACTGGCCCAACTACATATACCATTGCGCCCAAGAGCAATGTCCAATTCAATGAAGGCGGGAGAGCCCGTGGCGGTAATGTGGATATCTTGAAGCAGATCAAGGGTCGTGGTGGCGGAGGCAGACGTTGATAGCAGCCCACGATCGTTCTGCGAGCTTTTTGCATTACTTTGGCTTCAACGTGTCTCTTTATAACAAAACTTTTGAGACTTCTGGGGCTGGGACTTTCCTGCATTCCATGATCGGTGGGATGAGTTCGAGGCGTTTAGGTGCGTTAGGACACATGCTTAGCTAAATTGCATGGCCTGGCGCATTCGCAGCTTCTTCGGGCTGCTTTTGTATAATACAACAAGGACAACATGTCATCCATAGAGTGCCCTGCCTGAACATTCACCTCCATCAATCGTGAGCCTGGATCTCGCTGCTCTGATTAGGCGAGACGGAGGATGTATGGGGCGGGTTGCCTGGTCAATTAGATATGTAAGGTTGACATAGGGCTGGAGGTGTTCGCTGGATATTCTGGAAGTCGGCCCTCAAGGACGAAATCATCTGAGTATATTGAGATATACATGCTTCCTACCAATGCGGGTGTGTCGACTGTCGACCATATAGATGCGATAGCGGCAACGCCCAAGCTTGGGTAAGCTTAAGCTCCTGCTGAACAGATTCTTTTAGCAGAATGGTATTTAGTGTCACAGTGGTTCAGGTAACCATATTTTGAACAAGGGAAAAGCGGTCTCTTTGCATGCAAGATAGATTACAAAAGCCACGTCCGTCCAGCACCCGCTTATCATCCCACATTTTGAGGTATATCTTTTGTACAAAGTGAGACTACTAACGAGATGCACTCGACACCATGGCTGACCCTCATATCTCACCCACCACACCAGACATCTAGTTCTTCTCGAGCTCAGCCAAGATCTTCTCACCCTTTGCGCGTGCTGACGCAAGGTCGCCGACCATGTAGAAAGCACCCTCGGGAAGGTCGTCGCCCTCGCCGTTCAGGATAGCCTTGAATGATCGGATGGTCTCCTTGATGTCGACAAGCTGGCCCTCGATACCAGTGAAGACCTGAGCGACAGCGAAGGGCTGGCTCAAGAAACGCTGGAGCTTACGGGCACGCTCGACGGTGAGCTTGTCAGCTTCCGATAACTCATCCATACCCAAAATGGCAATGATATCCTGGAGCGACTTGTACTCCTGGAGAGTCTGTTGGACCTTGGTGGCGGTGCTGTAGTGCTCGTCACCGATAACACGGGGGTCAAGGATACGGGACTTGGAGTCAAGAGGGTCGACAGCAGGGTAGATACCCAACTCAGAGATACCACGAGACAACACAGTGGTGGCGTCCAAATGGGCGAAGGTGGTGGCGGGCGCAGGATCCGTCAAATCGTCAGCAGGCACGTAGACGGCCTGGACTGAGGTAATGGAACCCTTGGAGGTGGTGGTGATACGTTCCTGCATGACACCCATGTCGACGGCGAGAGTGGGTTGGTAACCGACGGCGGAGGGAATACGACCGAGAAGAGCAGAGACCTCGGAACCGGCCTGGGTGAAACGGAAAATGTTGTCAATGAAGAGCAACACATCCTGTCCCTCCTCGTCACGGAAATACTTGATTCTAGTCAGCCTATGTTTTGCGGTCGATTTGTAGAGTTTCAACTTACCTCGGCGACAGTCAGACCAGTAAGGGCGACACGGGCACGGGCACCCGGGGGCTCGTTCATCTGACCGAAGACCAACGCGACCTTGGAGTCACCGTCAAGCTGAATGACCGAGGTCTCCTGCATTTCCTTGTACAGATCGTTACCCTCACGGGTACGCTCACCGACACCAGTGAAGACGGAGAAACCACCGTGGGCCTTGGCGATGTTGTTCTGCCATGTTGTTAGCTGCAGCTCTTCCACTATCACTCGATGTCCTTACAATCAGCTCCTGAATGAACACAGTCTTGCCGACACCGGCACCTCCGAAGAGACCAATCTTTCCACCACGAGCGTAGGGAGCGAGCAGATCGACAACCTTGATACCGGTGACCAACATCTCAGCGGAGGTGGACTGCTCGGTGAACTCGGGGGGATCGGCGTGGATGGCGGCCATCTTCGTGGCCTTGATAGGACCGCGCTCATCAATGGGGTCACCAGTGACGTTCATAATACGACCGAGGGTACCGCGACCGACGGGGATCATGATGGGTGCGCCAGTATCGGTGGCCTTGGCGCCTCGAACGAGACCCTCGGTACCTGCATTGAGCCATCAGTTTTGCCCGTGGCGAGCTACGCAGAGGGACCGGCTTACCGTCCATGGCAATGCACCTGACGATATTCTCACCCAAATGCTGGGCAACCTCGAGTGTGAGCTTCTGGCCTGGTCCCGCGTCAGTATCTGTACACATCTTGTTCGTATACGGGTGCCTTTACCGCCATTGTCGGTTGTCAAGGCGTTGAGAATCGAGGGAAGCTGCTCGGTATCGAATTTGACGTCGACGACGGCACCTGCACGGATTGTTAGCTTCCATGTCGTTGAAATGATTCGCAATGGCTCAGATCAAGCTCCAATGCCGGCGTGCGGAAAAGTTTTTCGGAGTCGGTGGGAGGTCCATACCGATGACCTGGTAGATCTTTCCATCTTTGGCGCTATCGGTAGACGCGAACCTCGCACTCAGAGCCGGCGCGAATGATTTCTTGATGGGCTGGAAGGCGCTGCGAACAGTCGCCGGGCGGCGGAGGCTGGCGCTGGCGCGCAGGATCCCGCTACAATTCCATCTCGTCAGCGCTCCTGTCATCATCAATTGGGCTCAGCGAACGCGGTTCTCACCTCTTCAGCATTGTGTAAGGTGGTAGAGACGGATGTGGTGGAGGGGAGAGTGATGAGGAGAGGTACTGGAGACGAGGTTGAGAGCTTTCTCGGGGCCAAGCACGGGCCATCCTCCCATCGTCAAAAGTGGCTAGCTTCCAGTCGAGCTCCCAGCAACGACGGCATCATCGTGAGCTTCCACTAACAGCTAAATTCATTATTCTCAGCCTGTGGTTCTTTCGAATCACAGTTCAATTCTTGACGATATCGAAGCGTGATAGTATTCGCGTCACGCTCAAGGTCTAGTGACAGACAATCGACTTCTTCCGGTTCG
The DNA here is from genome assembly GCA_010015745.1 of Setomelanomma holmii. Taxonomy (NCBI): domain Eukaryota; kingdom Fungi; phylum Ascomycota; class Dothideomycetes; order Pleosporales; family Phaeosphaeriaceae; genus Setomelanomma; species Setomelanomma holmii. The sequence continues at coordinate 113,387 of ML978166.1, forward strand.
GTCCGATGGATGTATGAACGGCTTTGCCAACAGTGCAAACGGGAGGAAAATGATATACACGGAAGGTCTCCTATCATAACAGTTGGAGCAAGGATATCTGACCTGTCTGGTTCCCTCTCAACGCTTTCAATATGGATGATGTTGTGCGGACGATTAGATCAGCCACTCTGCACTTCTCCACACTAATTGATGCGCTCTCATCTCGCCTCTCTCCATACCATCACAAGTGTCTCCAGCTGTTGCAGCCACCAAGCTATCTTCATGTTATTACAAGATAATCAAAAGGCGCAGTTTATAGTGATCGACGTTATACATGGCGCTGCAAGATTTGTCTTCCTGAGCAGAACACGGCATGGGCCACGCACGAATTGTGGCACGACCTGGTGCACGGTTGTACACTTTCAGAGACACAATACGCTTGCAAAGCCAAACTTGATGGCGCTATGAAAATGCTGCAATATGCTTCGACATGATACCGCCTCCGCTTTCCAGTCAACGCTATGCTTTTCGTTACGTGTTATAATCTGGCTACTGTGCTTCTTCGCCAGCTACAACGTGCTCTCCAGTGCCAGCACAATCGCCGTACGCGAAGGGATGTACACCTGCAAGAAGTTCTTCCTGTTATTCCATGCGAAAGGCGTAGTGAAGAACCTGGTGCTCTCGTCCACATTGCCGTGTCCACCAAACTGCTTCGAGTCTGTGCTCAGCACTATCCTATAGGTACCTTCTTGCTCAACACCGACCCTGTAGTCTGTGAAGCTCTCCTGTGGGTGGAAATTAAAGATCCATAACAGGCCTGCGCGTTCGAACACGATGACCTTGTCGCCTTCGTGCTTGAGACTGATGTAGGCTTGTGGGGAGTGTAGCCAGCCATACTTCTCCTCAGTCCATTGCATCTTGCTGTCGAACTCGTTGAGGAACTTGTAGCGGAGCAGGTCGTCGTCTACAAGGTTGAATTGGCGGCGAGCATAGGTGAAGCTGTTGCCGTTGCCTTCGCGAGGAAAGTCGAGCCATTCCGGGTGACCAAACTCGTTGCCTTCGAAATTCAAGTACCCCTCGCCTCCGAGGCCATGAGTGATAAGCCTGATCAGCTTGTGTAGCGACAGGCCACGGTTGATGATCGGCGTGAGCTCGGAGATTTTAGACATGTTCGTGTACATCTCAGCATCGCACAGCCAAAAGAGCAGAGTCTTGTCTCCAACAAGTCTAGGACGTGTCAGTATCTGCTCAAGGGTACATCTTCTCTATGACTTACGCTTGATCATGACTCTCTGCATACGCAATCGTCTTCTCGCCGTGTCTTCGGTTGGTCAGGGTGAAGACTAGAGCACCCATGTCCCAGTCGATATCTTGCTTCTCTTTCAACCATTTGATGTAGAGGTCTGGTACTGCCATGGCTAACCGATAGTCGAATCCTATTCCGCCTAGCGAGAGTGACACGCAGAGACCTGGCATGCCGGACACATCTTCCGCGATGGTGATAACACCAGGGTAGATTTGGTGCAGCAGCTCGTTGGCAATCATTAGGTACACGACAGCCTCCTCGTCGACAGAAGGACCAAAGTACTCATGGTAGCCACCAGAGAAGCCCCTAAATTAGGTCAATACCTGTCCAGTCCGATCGTGGGAATCACTTACGTTCCAATGCCGTGGTGGGTGTACAGCATGCTCGTGACACCATCAAATCGGAAGCCGTCGAACTGGTACTCCTCCATCCAGAATCGCAAGTTACTGAGCAGGAAGCGCAGAACCTCATGATGACCGTAGTTGAACAGCCTGCTGTCCCATAACTCATGTCGTCCCTTCGCGCCTTCATGGAAGTATAAGTGGTCGCTACCGTCGAACATATTCAAGCCATCCAGCACATTCTTTGAGGCGTGACTGTGGACCATGTCCAGCAGGACTGTGATGCCCATGCCGTGCGCAGTATCTATCAGCTCCTTCAGATCATCTGGCAGACCGTACCGACTGCTCGTGGCAAAGAAGCTGTTGATTTGGTACCCGAAGCTGGCGTAGTATGCGTGCTCCATGATAGCCATCAGCTGTATGGTGTTGTATCCAAGATGCTTGATGCGTGGTAGGATGTTTTGTGTGAACTCCTTGTACGTGGCGACCTTTGGCTCTGGAGAGGATATGCCGACGTGCGCTTCGTAGATTCGGGCGCTCTTGGGCTGCGGCGGTCGCTTGTTCTTCCAGACGTACTTCTGTGGTGGGTTCCAGAAGCGTGCATCGTAGACGGGAGAAACGCTGAGCTCTTGGGTGACTCGAGTGATCCAGGCTGGGATGCGCTCCTGGCGGGCGTGGTCATTGGGGGTGACGAATGATACCTATGGAACGAGGTCAGCTTCTTTCTCGAGTTCGTCGAGTGCTGAACCTACCTTGATCTTCGAATCGTGGGGGATCGAAGGCTGGCCGTTCGTGCCCGGTACGGTCACTTCGAAAACGCCAAACTCGTTCTTGGTCATAGGTGTCGCATCGCGGTCCCAGTTGTTGAAGTCACCAATAAGGTACGCTCGCAGAGCATTCGGTGCCCACTCGCGGTATACAACATCGCCATTGGGTTGCACTAAGAAGCCATACTTCTCGTATCCCTGCGTGCACGATTAGCTGGAAGCATCTCGACATTGAGCAGCTCCTTACTCTTGAAAACTTCTCCAGACCACCCTCTGTCTCGTCAATTGTTTTGATCCATTTCTGTGCTTTCGCAAAGCGGCTCTGCAGCGCGCCTTTGAATGGTTCCAGGTACCCATCGAGCTGAATGATACCTGCATAGTTATATCAGTCAATTGGCTTCAAATGAAGCTCCAAAGCTCATACCAGTTCCGTCGTTCGGAATTTGACCTGGTGCCTCGCTTTGGGTCGTGTTTGCCGCAGCGTTGTTGAGCTCCATTGTGTTGGGACAGGAGGAAGAGAGCTCGGTGCAGGTCGAGGTTTGCTATCAGTGTGCACTCTGCAGCAACGGGTACGTGCTGAAATGCTGCTATTTAACGAGAAAGCACAGTCTGTCTCTCAGACTGGCATGCACACTATCAAAGAGCCTTCATTTGCGGGGTCCTGCCCCTAAGGCTGCTGAGCGCTGCAGCTCTCAACCAAAACATGCGATCGCCAATCCCAGCTCAACGTCATCGTGCACCTGTCGCCAAACGGCATCGCGTCCGCGCCATGGATCCCAACGCGCCGTATCGGGAAGATTTGCGCCTCAATTCGCACGGGAGCGTGTCCCAGAGTGCTCCAGAAGCGTCCCATTTTTCTCCAGATTTAATAAGGCGAGTGTTATCGCAGGTTAGCAGTCCATCTCCAGAGAAGACGGGCCGAGTGGCGCCTTATCAGACCCCGGACGTGCCCCGCAGCCGTCACGTCGGCTCAATGCGGAGAGCTCTCGCGACTCACCACATGTTGCCTGTGATCCACACTGACAACTGAGGCCGACTGAGGTAGCAGCGTGCTCGTGACCTCCCGTCTCAGAGGCGCAATGTAAAGACCCGCTGAGTCTTCTAGTACACCATGATACTTCGAAGAGCTCTTACTGTCGCCGTCTCGCCACAAGCCAGGGCGTCTTATTTCGCCCTCTACAGCGTTGGCCGCCGCACCTTCTCCGTCCGGAGCTCCATCCAATCGTCGTACAACCGCAACGACTTCAGTGGCCAGGGCTTCTCCAGCTTCTATGAGACAGACCAGCCGACAAGGGGCCCGCTGGGCGGCACAAGCAACGTGGGGCACGTTCATGTCACGCCCAAAGCGCTGAGACAGCATCTGGATCAGTTTGTAGTCGACCAGGACCGCGCCAAAGTCGTCTTGAGCGTTGCCGTGCATGAGCATTATCTGCGCAACCAGGAGAACCAGCGGCGCAAGGACGAGGCGGCGAGATTGGAGGCTCAGGCGCAGAAGCGCGCATCGGCATTCAGACATCCCGTAGAAGGTAGCTCCAATCCCACATTATCACCATATCTATACTTGCTTCTGTAGAAGGTGTCTGACCAGCCCAGATGAGTTCCCAGGTCAGCAGGCTACGGTAGAGCTATACAATCACGGTGACACTCTCTCGTACAACGATGCGCCCGCATATACCACGGCCCAATCGCGAACAGACACCGAGGCCCTGCTAGACACGAGCGAGCATGAGCTGCAATTGGAAAAGTCCAACGTCCTCATACTGGGCCCGACAGGCGTGGGCAAGACGCTCATGTGCAAGACCCTGGCGAAGACACTCGGCATCCCAATCTCTATGTCGGACTGCACCACCTTCACGCAGGCTGGCTACATTGGCGATGATGTCGAGTCATGTGTGGCTCGTCTCCTCTCAGCTGCCAACTACGACATCGAAGCAGCCGAGCAGGGCATCATAGTGCTGGACGAGATAGACAAGATTGCTGGGGCCAAGATTTCCTATGGCAAGGACGTCGGTGGCGAGGGCGTCCAACAAGCGCTACTCAAGATCATCGAAGGCACTGCTGTGCAAATACAGGCCAAGCCCGAGAGGAGCTCAGGTCCAGCAAGGAGACCTGGAGACAGGATGACAGGCAGTCCGCTTGACGGCTCCATGTCCGGCGGCAGCTCAGGACCACCGGGTGGGAAGGGAGAGATCTTCAATGTTCGCACCGACAACATCCTGTTCATCTGCACCGGCGCGTTCGCAAATCTGCATAAGATCATCATTGACCGCAAGGCAATTGGAAGCATGGGCTTTGGGGCATCAATCCGGTCTTCGAATGCTCACGCGTCCACCGACGGAGTAATGCTGAAGGGTGCGGAAGCCGTCTTGTTCAAGAAGGACACTCCGTTCTTCATTCCACAAGAAGCTGAAAAGCCGAACCCATTCGGCGTCAAGCAGCAAACACGAGAGGAAAAGGTCAACGTCCTCGACCACGTCACGCCCGCGGACCTCCAAAAATACGGCCTGATACCTGAGCTGATAGGTCGAATACCAACAACCTGTGCCGTAGCAGCGCTAGATGAAGAGGCATTGGTGCGTGTCCTGACCGAGCCCAAGGACAGTCTCGTGCGGCAGGAAGAGCACAAATTCTTCCTCCGCAACATCGAACTGCGCTTCACCCAAGGCGCACTGCGAGAAATCGCACGCAAAGCTAGTAATATGGGCACAGGTGCGCGCGGACTGCGTCATGTAGTCGACCACTTGTTGCTGCAAGCTAAATACGAGACGCCAGGTCTGTTCCCCCAACCTCCTCACATATATCATGCATTTCAAATACTGACCCAGCACAGGATCAAGTGTAAAGCATATCCTAGTCACCCGCGACGCCGCGCTTCTCAAATGCCTCCCGTTATACTTCCACCGCGGCCAAGCTCCTGCGTTCCAAGCCACGCTTGCACAGGAAGAAGAGAAGTGGGATGAGGAGCTTCGGCGCAAGGAGGATTCGTCCTCGGGAGAGCATGTCAGCTCCTTTGAGGAATACAGGAAAGCTGGAGCAGCAGGTTTCTAGGCTGAGCGGTGCGTTTGCGGAGTTTCTTGCCAAGCATGATTGCGCAACTTGCCTCGTATCGATGGAAGGGTGGACATGCAGTATCGTGCAGATTGGCTGCGGATATGCTTGTGCCAGGCATTGCGCGTGGGGTGTATATAACACGTTCCTGGAAAATAATGTGGTTATGCATGTGGCTTCGGGCCGCTTGCAGGGTCGTCCATCAGCCGGATGTTGATGTCGGTTCGGTTGCACTGATGCCACGAAACAGTCCATAAGATTTCGGTAAAGTGCGAATGAATTGCACGCATTTTGCAAGTATTGGCAATGAGGCGTTTGGTAGAGATTCTGCATGTTGATAAGACATGTAGATTAGGTAACCCACACATCGAAGTAATGAAATCTGGAATGAATCATGTTGGAATCTGTCAAATCACAAAAACTCCTTCATGTGGGACTTGAGCAACGAAGAGGGATAGCAGCTGACTTCAAATTGCTATCTATCTGACACGGTTTCTTTGTATGCTGCTATCCCTAGCCATTCGGACTTGTTCCTTCTCTTCTCAATACTACTCCGTACTATTATATATATACGAGGTACATCATCGAAAGCCTCTCCCTACTAGAATGATACGCGGTCTTTCCTTTTCCACTCCCTACCCTCCCCACTAACGGCATATACTGCTCATAGGCCCTCTGCATACCCAACATCCGCTTCCCAACCCAGTACCACATTCCTTGGACAACTTTCGACAACGGCGAAAATCTTTTCCAACGAAACAGATACGTAAGACTTCATAAAACGATACACCATTGCAGCTATGCCCTGCTAGCAAACTATGACCGTGCCGTATCATCTGGGTCTGCATACACAAGAGCTTTTTGCCTAACTGCTACTGTACATTTGGCCAGTACCTCAGCACCCCGCATAAGAATCGAATCTAGTACGGAGTCGAAATGAGGCAAGGGTGAGGTTTGTACGTCGAGCGATGTGCCGTTGCTACAAAGCGTTGTTTGAGACGGGTTCACTTGGAGGAGTACGACCGGTTCATTCGTCTTGTTGTTGGGCCTAAAAGCGTGGTGGTTTCCAGGTCTGATTTTCTTGGGAATATTGGATGAGACGATTGTATCACAGGCCGATTTCAGTGGAGACTGGCGGTTTGGACACATCCTGCTGAGGAGCCTGAATGCCAATGAGTGGGACTTTACCAGTCGCTGTTTACGGGACTGGTGGCTTGGATTTGGCTTGAGGAAGTTGAAGTTGAAGTTGACGGGATGTTTCATCAAGTCAATAGAGTCTTGTGAATCACCTTCCGGTTGTTGGCTCGTATTGACACTTGGTTACAAGCCTTGTTAAGATCTGAGTCGATGTGGCGCGTTGTCCATCCTGAGATGCTTGACATATCGCGATGCGGTACAATGGCGAAGGTCGAAGGAAATCATCGTTGTCGAAGAATGGCATCTAGTGTTTGTGCCGCCTCAGCCTGCTTAGGGCGCAAAGCTGGTCCACCTTTCGTCGCAACAAAGCATTCATTGCGTGCACATGAATATCTTGCCTTTTCAACAAAACAACCTCTGTTAAAGCTCATGCTGGAGACTCTCAAATGTGCCTAATTTCACATGATAGCCTGCCTCGTCAGGGCCCATCCAGCAATCGCACAACCCACGCCTTCATCTAATTCGATATTACCCCTGCTTGTCCCCCATCCCGATCCTATGTATCCGGGACCCTTCCGAGCGACAAATCAGCTGCTTGACATTGCACATGCTTCTGACGTCCAATTTGGAGGATGCTCATTCTCATGCTATTTGGTAGATAGCTCTAGTCAGCTAAAGTGGTATGTTGCTCTTTCATCTGGACGTTATCAGGACGAGTGGTAGTTGCGAAACCCAGTCCGAGCGTCTTGTCCGTTCCAAACCATTCAGCTCAGGACTAAACGTGGCGCTGACGCTGGCGGGGTTGATGCTTGGGTCCGTGATCGGTGGAGTTTGCGTCTTACAATCGGCGTGGGAAGATGCTTGTTCGCAGGTGAGGGGTCCGAGGAACAACAGGGGCAAGTTATCGAATATGCATGCAGTACAGCAACAACGAACGAGGAGTGAAATAGAATTTGATTTGTGCTAGGATTACACTGAAGTGGAGCGATTTGCTCAGCTAGAAGTTACGTAAATGTGTATTCTTGAGATTGCTGTTGTTATCGCTTTGGGAGGCTTGTTTGTATGTTTGGAGAAGTCGCGGTTCTTCGTCAACATCTGTCTGAAGGCAGTCAAGATCACGACATGTAAAAGGTGCGTGTCGCTTGAATTATTGTTTGGTCTATTGCTTTGATTCTGCAAGTCCCCGCGAGAGGATTACAGCAGATCAAGGCCGGTCTAGTAATTAAAGCATAATCCGTAGTAAACGGTCCGAGGACCAGACGTCCAAAGTGAAAAGGACATAAAAACGTCGATCTAAATGATCAAGACGTATGAGGTGAGAACAACCTGCCTGTCGCCAAACAGTGCTTTTTCCAGCCCACTAAATGTCAAAAATTGCGCCGCATGACATTTATGCAAGCCCACCGATTCGTGATCGTCCATATCCAAATCCAGTCCAAGTAATCCGTGAGAATTGGTAAACCTTCCCCAACGCCGCCCAATGATATGCCAAGTGACCTGAGTAAAGATCCGCTAACGTCAGTCGTGCTATCGTAACAAGATCCGTTTATTCATTATCAGGATCCTCGACCATGAAGAAGCCAGGCACAGCCCGCATCTTCTTTGCCCGAGATGGGCCCTGGTCCCAAGATGGCGATGCTGGCCGCGACACATTGCGTGATGGCGGCTGCGAGGCGAAGGCATGGTTGTACGTATTTTGTGGAGCTGGATAGCCCATGTTGGCGAACGCGGCGGAGAAGTTGTCCATGGAGTGAGGTCGAACCATAGGATAGCCAGTCTGAGTTTGGAACTGCTCGGTGGGACTCAGCATTGGCGTATTGGAATAACTCTGATAGCGTTGATGGTTCGCAAATGATGGTGCTGGCGAAGGCGCAGCGATATTTCCTGCATTAAATGTGAATGCAGACTGATGTGTGGCCTGGGACGGTACGCCAGCATTGGCGCTCTGGGGATAGAAGCCGTCTGTTGAGGACATCGGGCTTTGGAACTGCGGCATGACGGGTGTGGTCGGTTGGGAGTACATACCATATACAGGCCCAGCCGAGTAATTGTACATGGATAGACTGTACTGAGCAGAAACTGGCTCCTGACGACCAGGGGTCTGGATGTTGAGATCGGTCCTAATGCTCTCCACGACAGGCATCTCCCTGTTCTTGTGATCGTCGGTGATCTGGATGACTTCCGAGACTTGCTGCGCAAGTAGGACATCGTTGGTATCTCTAAGTGTGAAGATAACCTTGTAGCCCATTGGCGACTTCTCCTCTTGATGTCTGCAGTAGCATGTTATGCGCATGGCGAACTCCACCTTTTTCGCTTCTGTGCCAGTGTTTGCATCTGGCTCGACGTCCTGGAGGCGCTTAAACTCCTTCTCGTTGATCATGATGATTCGGTCATCTTCGTAGTTGGTCCACTCATTCTCTTCGTCCTGGTTACGCTTCTTCTTGCGGTCGTACCTCTTGCGTTCGCGCTCCTTGCAGCCTTCACAGATCACGACGGCGCCGCCGTTTTGTGGGTGCGCAGGATCGTCCTTCTCGATTTCGGAGACTTGAGTTCCGCGAGCTCGTTTGGGTGTCTCTTCCTCTCCCCGCGCACGTCGCAACGCACGAGCCAGATCTTGCGGCTTCTCTACCGCAGTGGCGCATACGAGCATCAGTTTTACGCGAACAGCAGAGTTTTGCTCTTCGTTGGCTGCAATTTCGTCGTGGCTGGCAAGCTGCTTGGACTTGGACAGGGTGTGGCGAGGAAAGCGGATCCACTGGTATTGGCGAGACAGCGGATTTATCACCAAGAAGGTCTTGATCTGAGTCTCTGCACGAGTCTTGGTCTTGTCGAAGTAGATCTCCACCTTAGGCGGGTCGACGGTCTGCGGAATGAGGATGGAGTCTTCGTTGGCCGACCGGTAGTCATGGTTGTATTTGGTGTCGGCCTCCGGTGAGCTGGTCTGACTCTGATCCCGGGTGTAGTCTCCGGGCGAATTGGCATTGCTGAAGATCATGTCGCCGTGCTGCGACGGGGTGTTGGAAGTGTTAGAAGCGGGGGTCGAGTATGGGGTGGTGAGGAAGGTCTCGAATTCTCCCGAGTCCTCAGTCTTTAGTGACGGGAAGCCTGCGCCGGTCGCGTAGACGCCGCGAAGATCTACGCCGGAGTCCTGGTGGCTGCGAGTGAGGTCGTTGGGGCTCGCCCAACCATTGGGGTCGCTCGCGCTAAGCGTTGTGTCGAAGAAGTCTATTTCGGTCTTGGTATCCAAATCAGTCTGGGTGTAGTCGCCAAAGACGTCGACGGAAGAGAACAGATCGGCAGGATTCACGAAATTGTTCTGCTGTGGATAATTACTATCCATGGTGACGACGCGGTCGGAGGGTAGCAATAATGGCGGCCCGCCTCAGAGTCGCAGAGTGGAGACAGCCAACCTTGATTAGCAGCACTAAACAAGTGTCGTAAGATGTCAAGAAGGTAAGCGAGCGTCTGCCACGAGGGAGGCGCGGCTGCTCGTGGATAAGGTGCGTTGGTTGCTGGCTATTGCTGGCGTTGGATCGTTGAGATGTAAATTGGTGGTGGTGCGCGTGTCTGCGTGAGGAAGCGGGTGTGCAGGACAGCAGCGAAGGTGGTTATGAAGACGGCTGGCCCAGTAATGTGCGGCGAAAAGGCCTAGTGCGCCTCTAAGTTTGGCAGCGAGCGGGGTCAGGGTCAAGGCAAGGACCGCTGCGACACTCGGGAGGAAAAGGGCTGCTCGCTGTGGGTGCTGAGGTTTGTCGTGGTGGAAGAAGCGGGGTGCGGAGAGCAGTTGGAATGCGGACGTCGCGGTGAATATCAGTCGTCTGGGCAGGCGCAGGCTGTATTTCTCTTGCTAACGGGCCACCCCACTCAGCACTGAGGCCCCGTCTGTTCGCCGCCTTCTAAGCAACGTCAATCGCCAAGGAGACCCCTGTTGCAGCTACGAAGACACCAGGCGCTGTGTAAGTTAAGGTAGGTACCTTTGACGACCTGGACGCGACTGTGTGCACGCTCGGCTTGCGCTGCCGGTGCCGGCCCTGTGCTGCCGATGTTGTGCCGGACGCTGCAATGGTGTCTTCTTCGTGCACTCTTAGGGCATTCAACGGGTATCGAAAATGCCTATGACAACAACACCTTCAGCATCACCGCGAGCAAAACGCATGCTGGCCTCGACGCAGCCTACGGGAGATGTACTGTGTACCTTGAACATCGCCAAAGCTCTAACGGCTAGCTGCAGCGGCGGCCTCTACCCTGGTCGCTGTCTCTTTATCGCGCTGCGCAGGCGGAAAGACTCGGCTTGCGGTCGTGCAACTGCACAGTTATGCTTTCATCTAAAGGCGCTGCACTGCGTCCCAGGGCCTGCAGCGTATCGCTGCGAATCATCCTGCACGCGCGCCGTAGCATGCACCGTCGCTCCACAAGCGGACTTGGTTCCGCCAGACCGACAGCGCCGCGCTTCAGTCTCTGGGCGCGCCTCCAGAGGCCTCGAATGGTCGACCAAACGAATCCTGACAGGCCTGTTGCCAGATTCTTCGCAGGGCTGAGGATGCGAGGACGCTTCATGGAACCTAGCCCGTTGCGCCGCGCAGCCAATACACGTCCCTGCACAGCTGCACGACGAGACTGTACTGCTAGTCCAACTGATAAATCTCTGCTCCATGGGCCCTCGATTGGATGTGTCCATCGCGCGTAAACTGCTGCGTAAGAGAAACACTGCTGATGACGAGGCGGCCGTCACTCCATTGCACGCCAGAGCATGAACCCCAGAGGCCGACCGCTAGCCCCCGCCCCCTAGTGGCAACACCAGGCGAGTTTTTCGGAAAGTAACGACTCACAGTGCGACGTCGGAATCGCAACGACGTCGTTCCCCACGCCATCCGCTGCCAGACGTGCTCGAGCTGATTAGGTCTTTGTCGGCTGTTTCTGACCCCATTGCCTCATATGGTAATCAGCCTCATCTACTTGGCCCACTGGCGAGTCCATCAAAATTGACGATGATAATCGCGCAATTCTCCGATGTGCAGATTGCCTGTACTGTATATGCGCAATCTTGAATATGCCCAACTTGGCCACGGTGAATTGGGACGACATGCACGCACTACAAATGACACAAACGCAAGCAGTCTTCCGCACCTTGCAGTCGTTCGTGCACAGCTGCCGAGTTGTGATTCGCTTGAATAGCTACACATGAAGTCCTCACACTGATACATGTGGGTCCCACGGGAACCATACGGTAAACATGTTCGGTGGGTCAGCTCGCAAGCTCGTAACGACTCAGCAATCCTGCGATAGCGAAGGGATCTACCCGCAGCAAATCTCCACCTCATCTAATACTCGTTAGTTTGTCAACGGGCATAATCGTAGCGATATCTTCAGCTATGTGATTTACATCGGCACACTCGCGCAGTCGTCGACGTGCGTATGCTGCGGCTCTTATCGCAACAAAACATGGAAGCCTCAAGATAGCAGCAATTGTGGTTCAGTAGCGCGCCAAAATCCCACAATCTCCGCACTTTGCAGTGCGGGATGCTTGATAAGATAAAGCGGCAAGAGTCTAGCGCAGTACCTTTATCATGAGGTGATCATTACCATGGTGCCACCCTTTAGCACGTTCTACAGTGTATGGATATCATACACCAGTTCATACTAGGTATTCGCGGTCTTGGTAACAGGTGGTCCACACTCAGGAAGCCAGCCTCAAAAGTGAAACGAAACCAGTTCCAGGGGTAAGAAATGATGTAACAAGTAATTACTCCAAGGAAAGATGCTGAAAATCGAAGTCGATTTTGTTCAATGCCCCACAGCTTCGACATGGATGCGCGAAAACTGGTCAATCACTTGCTCAGCATAGCCGTGCCAGGAACCATATTGATCTCTGATTACTTGGAGTATACGAAACGAAACTGGTGAGTCTGCATCTCTGCAAACTCTTCTCGATTTCCCTCTCAACTCACAATATCTGACTTAGCAATTGTCCTTAATAGTGCTATGTAGACGAGCTGCCAATGGGGCATCACAGACCCCTTCTGCCATCAGATATTAGCTTCGTGTCCCTGCAGCCGTTGGCAGCAGGTAGAAGCATAAGTGTCATTAACGAGGCAAATGCCGCTCGCCTCCTGGCAGCTCGACCGCAACCGCCTTTTATGCTGTGAACGAGAACACAATAGTGCCACACTGTACAGCATCATGCTTCTGAGTAGCGTTGTAGCGCGAGACGGACCTTACTTCACTTTGTTTCCTTCTGCCGCCAAATTGCTGTTTGAAGAACAGCATTGAGCGAACAAATGGGTGGGCTATGACTGAAGACGAGTATTTTCGATGTCTTTAAGGCTGATGAGATTGCAAGACTTCTGTCACAATTTCGCACTCCACGGAAGCGGCTCGAGCTCACTGCATTGCCTGCAGCACGAGAGCTATAGGTCCAAGTGGCTTGTCTAGAGTCGATCAAGAACAACTTTGCCTAGGCACATCGATGGCCAGCGAACCAGGTGCTCAAAGATCAGCATGTCGTACAACTGCAGATCAAGGTTCATCATGATGCTTGCACGACTGTGGGTCACTCAAAACTCCAGATGAACTCCAGCAGATGTCGGAGTATCACGTTCCTCACTTCGGGATGCCGAAACCATCGACACCGTTGATCGATTTCCGGATCGCTCAAACAGTAACAGCGTGTGTGATTTTCAGGGCTTGAACGGTGAGCATATCCCGCCACTCTCCACCTCCACCAAACAGAGTCGAGCCACAACCTTTTGTTGGCTTGGAGCTGACAGCTGTTGTGGAGCATATGGATCGTTGAATGTCTGGGATCGATTGATTGCATGCAGGACAATCCTCAGGGTCCTAACAGCCCGCTGCATCGTGCCGCTCGTGCGCACCCTCGTCGTGCACCCGTCGACGAACAGCAGCATGCGGCTATGGTCGCAGTAGCTCTTGCCTGAACACATTCGAGACTCTCGTTCACTGTTGTTTTCAATGCAATACATTGTCACTGACGCATCCAATCTCGGCGTTATTCGACAAATTCAATAAGAACAATTTGAGAACCTCATTCTATAAACTCTACGGAGCTCGTCCGACAATATTGAACTCATACGTCGCCAACGGAGATCGACGCTCTATCAGAGCAGAAACCGTTATGCACACTGTATTCGCAATAGCTCGCTTATCCCAGCCCACGAATAGGCGATCGGTCCACGACACCACCTCAGAACCACGCACAAACCCCTCAGCTGCCAAACCCAAGCTGCACCCAAGCCTCGTCTAACAGGTTGCAACCATGCCCGCATCGCTTCCCCTTGCCCATCATCGACAACAAGGTCAGCATGGTGTGCGAACAGCCAGCCCGTTTGAGGCTGCCGCTTTACCCATCTCGACGTGCGATAGGAAGCTCAACGGCATGACACGAATTCAACACCCCGCAGAAGGAAGCAAATAAAACGCCTGATATAAGTATAGAGTTGAAGTACTTGGTACATTACCCCTTCTTTGTCGTGATTGCGAGCGATTGCTGATTTCTTTGCAGAAGCAATGTGCTTTCGCTGTCTCTCTGTTATCGTGCACCATGCGGGCACTTCAGCCGGTTGTCTGAATTGGGCCTGCACCTGTTACGTTTCGGAACGTTGTTCAATGCTGAAACGCAATCTGCTAGGCGCGTCCAGAGCACTCTGAAAAAACTCCGCCACACACGTACAGCTGCTCCTTCCTGTGAACGGCACGCAGAACCGGTTTGGCGAGTCAAGCTCACGTTCTCCAATGGTGCACACGAATTGGGTAGGGTTTTTACTCCACTTCCAAGTCTTTTCTTGCAGCGTGCTTGCGCAACTACGCTGGTGCTCACGGTAAGACACTGACGCATGCACCAACGCCTTGATCATTGCATCTCCTCCCGTCTACAATCCTTACCTGGTCATACAGTATCGGTCAAGATGCCCGGATGTTCAGACCTCCAGTCCAAAGCATGAGCAATGGCGAAATTCCCGCTTCCGACATTTCGAATGCCGCATCCTTCGTTCCGATGCACCCGCACCATCATTATCAGGAAGCCTGTTGCACCTTGTCTCGTTATGCCACGTTCATATCAGCCGCGAAGCCGCCTCGCTGCACGCCAGGAATCTCGAACCATAGCGGCGTCTTTAGCGAGTAAGACTAGCCTGCACTCTCACTAGTCACCCAAGCAACAAGCTTTTGTGCCAAGTGCCCGCCGAATCCTCCGCGGATACGCTTCCGAGAGAGCCATGAATGGGACCCGGCACACTATCGGGGAAGCCGTTGTGGGTTCTTGTTAAACGAAGAGCAGATTTGAACCCAGACGAAGGTTTCGCGCAAATTGGAGTACAGATTTGGAGTACGGGTACGCACTCCGCAAATGCAAGATGATGGACCGGTGCGAACCGGACTCGGCCGATGAAAACGGATAGCATACCGAATGTAGTCGATGGCGTATTTTGCGAACCGAAGTAGTGCCGCAGGCTAAGAGGTTTTCCTGGCGCGATCTTTGCCGCGTACGCGGCATGACTAGCTGCGGGTCGGGACTTGTAGGGTGATGGTCCGTGGGAGTCATGGGTGAAAGGATTGCAGCCGGGGCATGAGTAAGTAGAGGAATAAGAGGTGACATTGTCTATGGCCGCGGAGCTTGGAGACACCGAAAATCGTCGGTGCCATTGCCCGCGCAGTGCGGAATTGCAAGTCAAGGAAGCGCAAGGTCTCCGCGATTCAAGACATGTACTCTCATTGTCAAAGGCCGACGTTCAAGGTTGCACCAAATCACAGTCCTCAGACATGGACAGCTGTCATAGACAGTAAGCCTAGATGGACTTTGGGAAAGACGACCAAGGAAAACACAAAAGAGAAAGGTTCATCCTTGTGCGGGTCTCTGATCTGAGATGCTTCACGGCTTCCGAACCCGACCAAAGAGCTTCGACATAATCTTCATACTAGTTGAGGATATCCATCAATTAAGCCTCACAGCTTGATTGACAACCATTGTCCGGTATGCCTCACATCTAGGGTGCCATACGATCCTTCAGGGTGCAAGTTATCATGCGAACACTGTCCAATATCATGCGCAATGCAGCACTAACTTCTCAATCCAAGACCACATATTTACCGTTCCAATTTCAACCGTTGTCCACTTCCAGTCTTTCGAGCCACCAAGTGCATTATCCTCATCGTCTCGCGACGTGCTTTCTGCATCTCTTTACGTGTATGATCCTATCAGCAGATATACGACGCTGTCTTCTTTCGCTCGTGGCTAAGGTTGATGCGCATGTTAACGACGCGTGAGTCTCGAGCTTGTGGCACCAAGATGTAAAGGCTACCACTGGTGTCTTTGTTTCGACTGAGAGCGTTCATCACCATATATAGCAGCATTGAGAATGACTTGGCAGTGAATTGAGTACAGGTTTATATTTTGTTGCTGTCGATAGTACCGCAATTAAGAACAGGAGAATTCGGCTCTTAGTGAGCGGAAGCGGCAACGAGTGCACTGATCAAGGGCCCAGCTCTATGTCCGTGATCATGCTGTATAGCGTGGCCTTACCTGATCCATAGAGTTGTTCGAATCTCCATCAGCAATATGCAACGTTTTCCAAGTGAGATTGAGTTTGAGGTTGAGGTAAAAGAAGAGAGATCGACAGGGCTCTTGCCGCATGTGGGGCGACCGAGGCACACTATGGCATCACTGGTTCGCGCCGTCCATCGCGTCCTCTACTGTATATGAGAAGTATACACAAATACTCGCTGGAAACACGAACTTGTACCAGACGAAGTCTTCAGAATGCTGTCGCTACCTATGATCCCGCCTAGAGCGGTAAGTACCTCCATTTCTTCAATAAACAAAAATAAAGAAAAAGACCTGCGTACCACCAACCTTGAAGAGTTCGAGACGCAACTATGGACTAACGCTACTCAGGACTCCTCCCTCTGGCCCTCGCACGGTCACAACAACAACTCTTACACAGACGATCACGCTTCCACATCACCTCCAAACGACTCACACCGTCGCCCAACCTCCCACCATGGCCCACACCACCGCTCACACGCCCACCAATCTGCCCTCCTCGCCTCCCTCACCCACGACGAAAACACAATCGAGCAGCGTAAACTCAACGTGTGCCGCTTCGGCTCCGGATGGATCCGTCCCCCTGGCGTGCCTAAAACACTACAAGCCATGAAAGACGAGGAGCTCGAGCGCGAAGAGCAGGAAATGATGCAGCGCCGGGAACAAGTCATGCTCGACCTCGCTGCCGCACAACAGGACGCCGCAAATGCCGAGGCGCGCGAACAGCACGACGGCGAGGTCGAAGAGAATGAGGAGCGCGATCTCGACGATGACGTCCCCGAGGCGGAAGGGAGTACGGCTGGTTCTCTTAGCGACGAGTCGTCTGATGAGTCAGGCAGCGATGACGCGGGTGGAGAGAACGATACTACAGTTCCATTCAATGAGGATAGTTTCATTGAGGGGAGTATGCTCGAGGCCGAGGTTAGTCATATGCTGGAAATGGAAGAGGCGGAGATGGCGGGCGTGTTGCAGGATGAGAGAGATTTGGACGATGATGTTCCTGAGGCGGGGAGCTATGAGCATACGGATTCTGAACTCGAGGATGAGAGTAGTGATGATGCGAGCCGGCTGCCGGGGACGAGTTCGGTGAGGTCGAGGAGGAGTAGGAGGGATAGTGGGAGGACAGGTGGGAGGACGGGTGGGAGGAGGAGTGAGGGACTGCCTAGTCAGGCGAGTATGGGGCAGACGCAGGGAGGGTCTTCGAGTCTGGGTGGTGCAAGAGGTATCGATCTAGGTGTTGATCTGGGACAGGGGAGAAGCAGCTTTGGACTGGATGGGAGCAGCTCGATTATGGAGGGTAGTTCAATCTTGCGAAGTTCGCCTGCTGCGGCGGCGTCGAGGGGAGGGAATCTGAGAGAGCGGTTTCTGGGCGCTATGAGGGGCGGGAGAAGAGGTTGATGGACTTTGCGACATTAATCTCTCAGAGACGAGGAAAATGACTACGAGAAACACGACTTTGCCAGCTTCAGACGCACAACCAGGATACCCAAATATATCATGATACCCTCGTCAAGCCAACAACCTTCCCTCAAACCCTCCCCAAAAACCCCGCAGCATCCCCATACACACCCGCCCACTCCCTCCTACACTCCTCATCCACCCCCCTCGCACCCTCCACAACCTGCACCCACCCCCCCGTTCCCTCCCTCCCCGACCCCAGCAAATAAACCTCCACCCTCGCCTCCAACGTATCCGCCCCATCCACCCTGCCTCCCAATTGTGCCCACCTTCCGCACCACTCGGCATCCGACACGCCCAGCATCTCGATCATGCCGCGCTGCAGGGAGTAAAGGGTTGTGGTCGAGCTGGCGTGGAGTGTGTGCTGAGGAGATTGTGTTTGTCAAGCATGTATGCTACATGACTTTGGTCGGACAAGAGGTGTGAGGCAAGTGAGCGGCGGGCGTGGGATGCTGAGGGGCATGTTTTGGAAGATTGTGCGATTAGGACTTTGTTGTGCGGCCGCCCGGTGCCAATGGGAAGGTGTGGTGCGTATGCGCTTGGTGGTGTGAGCATGGTCTTGTACAAGCGCAGATGGATGGGTGAGGGGGTGCTGGAGAGGGTGTCGAGGGGTGGATGGAAGGTGAGTTGGGAGGTCAGGAGGAGGTCTGGATGGAGACAGGATAGGAGGTACACTATTTTGCTATTAGTGAGATGTAATGTAGGTGTCGGGCTTGCGCACTCAGGTCTGCGTTGGTCCAGGTGATGGGTGTGTCGAAGGACGTTTGGCTGGGTGATGGGGTGGTATTGTGCGTGGAGATGCTGGACTGTGGACTCCAGGCTGTGAGATGAGGAAGCGGAGATAGGATAGGGACTTCGACTGCATTCTTCAGGATGGCTGTCTTGTGGCGCAGTCGGTTCTCGTTATCTACCTCGTAGGAGTCACTGAAGGGATCCCCTGACGGCATCGCAACGATAGCAGTCGAGTCGCTGTTCATTCAGGAAGCCGATTCGAGCGCTTGAAGCAGCTATAGCTGACGCTGTTGCAACGTGATGCGGGTGATGTGGAGGAAGTGACCTCGAGCTCTTGTAGTGCTGAAGACTTTGTGCAAAAGATGTGGCAAAGCAAATTGGACGAAGAATCTTGAACAGCGCAATAAAAAGGCAGCTGGTAGAGTGCCGACAATGGAAGGAGTGACAAGTGTGCTTGAAGCGAGCGATGAAGGTGACGACGTGGGTGGTGAAGCTGTGCTTGATGTGCAAGTGTGCAGAGCTTCACCATCGTCATTCTACAGCCTTCGGAAACGAGGAATGCGAATGCGCAGATTTGACAAGTATCACTGATAACGAAAGTAGTGTTGGAGTATTGAAATTCTGAAGATCACTTGCTGTATATTAGTGTCATTGAGGCAAACTGGCGGCTTCGTCACGGGAAGCAAACGTTTGAGCCCAGGGTCATTAGTGGCAGCTCCTCGTTGGAGATTGTTATCGTTGATTTGCTCTCCCGAGCGGTATATGTACAAAGCTCAGTGTGTCGCAAAGATGTTTTTCGTCCGCAGATGGACTGGGGTTTCGCCTTTTGGTGTATCCGGTATCTTCTTCTCCAAACCCTGCGCAAATTAGCAAACATGTACCAAGAACCAAATCGCATACGTACGAGCTTCTCGAAAACGCACTTGTTCAACCTCCTCTCTTCTGACCGGCAGTTCCATAGCTGTTGGTTGTGATTCTCCAGACATTGCCAGTGGGTCCGGAATTCCGAGAGGCAGGTTTCGTTGATATCCTTGATACTGCCATACGCATTAGCACTCCAACACACTCATCGCGGGTTCCTCGGGCTCTTACACGCTGGCCGCACACCTGGTGACCTTGCGACCTTCCTTCATGCAATCAAACTCGCCCCTGCCGTTGCTCTCCGTCTTGCACATCATGTAGTCATCATTGTAGGCCTTGCATCGCGCACCTATGAAGAAGGAGGCACTGAGGAGAGGCGCAGAACTGGCTCCAAGCTCTTGGACCTTGGGGATGTCATCGGGTAGAGGGGTGGTGTCGATGAGGGCTTGCTGGTTGAACCTGGGCGCAATTAGTTCCTGCAGCTACTCAGAGAACGGGGTTCCTTAGTTACCTAGGCTGACGTGACGACATGTTGGGTCTGGGGTGCCAATGGCAGGCGACGTGCTTTGGAGCTGCTCGGAAGTGACTTCGAGGTATGGATGTCGGTCTTGGCTTGTCCGCGATGATGGCCCGTGCGGCTAGGTACCTTTCACTGCCTGGTCAAAGAAGCCCTGACGCGTTTGTTCACCATTGAGAATTGCCTTTCCCAATTGCGCAAACATCCAGGACGCCTCTTCCTTCGACATGAACGAGACCTGAGCTTCTTCATCTGAGTCCTCGTCCTTCGCTTCCCACGCGCACTGCTCGCGTCCAACATCGCGTCCAACATCGCGTCCGTCAACAAATAATCGAAGCTCACGTCGTTTCGTACTTCTCTTGAGACTTCTATCGCTCATTCCTTCACCTCCACACGACGTTCACACGCCCCAAAATTTTTCGCCAGCATGTCTTTCAGCTTTGGAAACCTGGGTAGTACGGAGAAGAAGACGGGCACGCTCTTTGGAAGCACCACAGCGCCTGCCGGTGGCCTGTTTGGGCAATCGCAGCAACAACAACCGGCGGCGCAGAATACACAGCCAAGCCTGTTCGGTGGTTCGACGCAGCAGCAGAATACTGGTGGCTCGAGTCTGTTCGGACAGCCTCAACAGCCGAACACAGACTCTGGTCTCTTCGGACAGTCGCAGCAGCAAAATGCAGGCTCCAGTCTATTTGGTCAACCTGCACAACAGCCCCAACAGCAGACTGCAGGATCAAGCCTCTGGGGACAGCCTCCACAACAACAGCAGCAAGGCCAGCAACAGCAGTCTTTCAACAACAGCCTGTTTGGAGCATCTCTGCAGCCAGCACCTCCTCTCAACCAGTCTCAAGCACAGAGCATTCAGCAGCAGCGCGAGGGCCTTCCCCAGCTACGGCAGTCGTCTGCGCAGCCCTTTGCTGGTGGCTCCGTAAGCGGTGCTAGTACGTGCCATTTTAACCACGAAGCGACCAAGCTGACAGTGTCTAGGGGAGAAGTCGGTTGTCGAGCAAATACGGATCCTGAACGACAAATGGGACCCCATGAACCCTAACTGCGTCTTCCAACACTACTTTTACAATGCGGTCAAGCCTGAAGAAGCTCCCTTCTATGGGCCCTCGCCAGGGGAGGACGAGAGGAAGTGGGAAGAGGCTCTGTCAAACAAGCCTAGCGCAGGCGCCATCCCCGTCCTCGCTCGGGGCTTCGAACAAGTCGCGGAGCGCATCCGTCAACAAGCCGCTGCCGTCACTGCGCTGCGAACACGTCTACACGAAATCAATAACAGCTTGACGGTTTTGAAAGATACACACGAGTTGAACGTGGCCTCGCGCATCACCGAAGCGAAGCGGAACCACATTGTCTTTACCCAGCGAACATTGGCGCTGGCCACTAAGGTGCAGATATTGAGGAATCGAGGATATGTTATGGATCAGCAGGAAGAAGAGCTGAAGAAGAAGCTTATTGAGTTGGAGAAGAAGACATTCGATCCTGTGCTCGGAGGACGACAAGAGGAGATTTGGGCGCGCATGTCCGGCGTGCGCGAGCGCGCACGAATATTGCAGGAAGAGACGGAGAAGGTGGGCAAGACTCTTGAGAATCAGCAGAACGGCGAGCTTCTGTCCGAAGATGACCAGAAGGCGCTAGAGAAGGTATGTCGCATAGCAATACACCAACGATGGCTCTTCACTAATCATTTTCCAGCTCCTCAAAGACTACGACAGGCAGCTCGAACATCTCAAGAAGTGGGTCGACGATACAAAGGAGGAATACGATGCATGGGAGACGGAGCAACAGTCAAGGCCAACGAAGCGATGAGAAGCAGCACATTGCATTGTGCGTTTATAGAACATCTGGAGACATTTCATTGGCGAAAAGTTTGGCATTTGCGGGATACCAGCGACTCCCATCGCAAGCGTGCTCAATTCAAGTCTTGCATCATCCATCTCATCACTTCTGTTATCCCGAGTGGTGATGCATGTTGCCTCCTTCAGCTTCTATATCTACACATTGGACTGAGATGGGCACGTTCTTGTAAAATTCAGCCATGCCATCGTCAGAGCCATTGACTGGATCGTCTCGTGCGCTATCCTTCCAAGCACATTATGCCTTATATGCCCTCCATATCACTTCAAACGCCCAATTGTTCCTAGTTTCGTCGTTGATCGCGTGTTCGCATGCGTTGCGCCGAGTTCCGTGTGTGCATCGTGATTTAGAATAGCTTCGAAACATACTCGACGAGATGCGGCGCTACATGCACAGTCAGGATCTCGTTCTGTTCTCATATATTCTAAACTTACAAAAATACAGCACAACAGCGCTCGCAGCTGTCCACTTGATGTCCGCAAACGTTTGCGCCTCGGCGGCTTCGAGCTCTTTCTTCGAGGGCTGGGGTGGTGCTGCGTGGTTTTAGTCGTGCGGTTTTGTACAGCTGTGCGCAAAGGGGCGTGATTGCGTACCGCCGAACATTGTGTATGTGAGTGTAGGTTGAGGTTACGGGGTAGTGGATTGGTGGAGGATGACGTTGTAGATGTTTTGGGAAATTTTGGGAGTGGAAGTCGGAGGTTTGGACGGGAAAACGCCGGTATGGTAAAGGTCACTTCACTTGAGGTTCCAAAGCCTTTCACATCCCGCAGTTTCGCATGACTTTGTTTCGCTCGAGTCTAGAATCATGTCTTGGGGCCTTTGCCCCAAGAATTGCGAGATTTTGCCCTATCTTTCGAAAGCGTCCTGCGCGTGAACCATGACTACTGCTGGACCTCGACCACGAAAGGCCGATCATGCAGCATACGATATTGCTTGCTGAGCCATTCCGCCGTGTTCCGGACCGTCCAGTAAGGGTTTGGATGATCCATGCTTTCAGTCCAGCTGTCCATCCAAGGCTTGAGAACCACTTTCTCTAGATCACGACCTAACGTTTAAGTCAGCTCTGTTTCTAATATTTCATAATGAAGGCTACTTTACAAAGCAGGACGGCATACTTGTGTTTCTCCCAGCGGAGGTCTCAAGGTTCGGCAGTGAGGCTCTGGGGTTGACGGTGATTGATCGTGTCACGCTGGTTGACTCAATGGCAGGAGTAGGGAGTTGAGGTGGTCGGACAAAGCAGACTGGATCTTCCAGACTTTTCAAGAGACTGGGGCACCGGCCAAGATCTATCACCCCGTGATACATTAGCCTCTACCCCGGGTTTTCACGGAATAATCAGGGAGCCCCCGTTGGTCCATGTCCTTCCTGCACTTTCACCTCGGGATCTAGGAGGCTTGTGCTTGCCTTCGAATATGCCCGGGAACGCGTTGCCGTAGCGCAAGCTGGGACCATCTGGAATATCGCCTCGCGCTGTTGAGTATGCTATGGGAAGAGGCTACTCACATGGTGACCTGCGCACTAACAATGTCACCACGTCGGCGAACTCTCAGTTCCAGTACGTGGACTGGCGGCAATGGCATGGTCGAAGACAGGATGCTCGATCGTTGTGCAGAGCCAATAGCCTGGCTGTCGACGGTACTGTACAGACGCGTGCGACCATCCAGCTACCTAATCTGGCTGGTTATAGTCTGCCTCACACTGCAGGTCTTCGTCTCCACTGAGACACAGCGGAAAGCTCTCATACATGTTGACGCGGCTAATGACATATTTGTAAGGTAGCGAAGACCTCTCCATATACATTTGGCTCCCTGATCATTTGTATAATCCTTCGCGCAGCACTCAACAATACATCTTGAGAGACGGACTATCGTGCTCCATCGGAGCCGGGCGTGTGCGGCACTCGAGTGCTACATGTACCAAATGACGGCTCTCCTAGCCGGAGTTCCAGACTCCAGCGCTATGTAACCAGCGCGCTCCGACTTTCATAGATTGCCTTTGCTCCATCAACTAGTCACCCACATCCCTCAATGTCTTCATCGAAAATTCTTGTGTGTCTTCGGTCGAGTATTCCGCCTCCCGCACACACAATGTCAAAATGGTCAGATTGTCGCAGAACAACACCAGGTCGATGCAACACTGCACCACTATGGCTTGAACAGTGGTTGAAGCTCGGGTTCGATGTAGCGAGCCAGCCTGCAAGTGGATTCCGTCCGCCGTCTTGGCCAGCGATTGCTCCTCGAACTCCACGCTGAGGGCGGACAGACCTGGACACCGTGTTGCCAAGTGGAGGCCGCGCCCTACGAAGTCGTTGTTGAAGGTATAGTAATCCTCGATGTAGAGCTTCCGTAGCGACATGAAGCCTTTGTCTTGAGGCAGGGACTCGAGAAAACCAGTGAGCATGCGGATACTTGCGAGAGTTGTAAGTCTGAAGGTGTAGGTGGAGAGATAGACCGGAACTGTTTCATCGAAGACCTGTTTCGATGTCTTGCATATGGCTGGTAGACGATGCGGATACGTGAGAGGATCAATCACCGGTGGTAGGCCATTGCCCTGGCCCAAGAAATGCCCTGTCACTTCGACGCCCCTGTCGAAATCTTCTTCTGCTTCCATGGCAAAGTGATAACATAGCTGACGTAGCTCAAGTGGCAGGCTCGCGAGCGGGAAGGTTCTCTGTCCCATCATGTGGCTCGGACGTTGGCACCGCCGTGAGCGGCCTTTGCTCAATTACTTGGGTGAGCGTCTGCTTCGATGCCCTAAGCGGTGAGCGTGTGAAGAGCCTGGGATCTGTTGTCGTGCGAGAGAATGTAATAGCGATCCTTTCGAATTGGTTGCGAGTCGTCGGATGAGTGACCGGTATGCGAATGATTGAGCCCTCCAGTTCGAGTTGCTGCTGTGACTCAGACTGATGGAAGGAATGTTCAAGTATTCAAGAGATTCCCGCGATGTCTCTCCAAGCATAATAACCTCTGGTCACTGGACGTTTGCCCCGACCCGCAGTGAGCCTTGTGCGTTTGTCAAGTTTTACCTAACGAGATACTCGATGCCTGCGCCCTAAACCCATCTTCGTCGACTCTTTCCAAGATAGTGCTTCGTGTGTCCTGTCCTCGCTATATGTTGAACGATTCAATAAGACAGTGGTTGTTCAAAAGAATTCTGATATCACGCTGACATAGGCAGAAGCATTGTTGGTGAAGCTACTCTGGTGTAACTGTAGCAGGAACACGCGACCTGGCAATGTCGTAGACCTACGGTACATGTACTGGAAGAAAGCTGGCAATAACCATTGTATTCAGTGTTTGCGAATACAAGTATAGCCAAGAACAACCACTTCCGGAGAGCATGAGGTTGCGGGTAAGTCTCGAGCAATAAGAGACTATTCAATCTGTTGAATCAGCCCATGAACTATGCGTCTGTTACCCCCTCTTCTTTTTGGCTCTTCCCGATCCTAGGAGGCTCAAAGGTTTTGAGATTCGTGCAAAGCCGTGTCAGCTTCATGCGTATGTCCTGCTGCGTATATGCTCGAGACTCGAGAGCGTCGTAAGAGCGGGCGTCGATAGCAACAATATGTGCATCGGCATATCATCACGTCTGGAGGGACTTTTTCTTCAAGTGGATCGTTGCCAGCGACCTTCCTATAGTAGCTTTTAGCACTTCCCCAGCAGCTGCGCCGAAATCTACCACTGAGCCGTCTTTTGCACTGGGAGACAATCGATCGCATTCACAATGCTTGGTTCTGTGCGTTGCGCAATTGCAGAGACATCTCAGGTTACATAGTCCATATACTTGCCAGGCGCGGCGATTGATGCAAATGTAAGACTCGGAGGTGAGCTGATGTCGAGATCATGACTTCCCAAAGAGGATGGCTCCCGCTTCCGAGGCAAACGTACCCGCGCCTACCCCTGACGACCCTTGCCCATCCCCATCTCCCAGGAATCGGCGCGGACTCAAAGATTACTAAACAGTAATGGCGCGTGGAAAGGACCCGTCGATCTGCGAACTCACATCTGAAGAGCAGCCTTCAATTTGCGTCACAGGCTCACCAGGCTGAAGCTTTGGCTCGTGGGTTCGCCGCGTGGCCCGCTCTCGCTGTCATTGTGAAAAGTTACACAGCATCGCATCCTACCTTGCCTCAACGGGCTTCGCATCTCCCCACATAGATAGTCCGCCAATCACGTTCATCGGAAAGTGCTAAAAGATGTTTCAGAATTCCAAAAGGGGACGAGACCCCCTTGTAGAGCTGCAAGCCACGCTTCAATGTTTAAGCTGACCGTTCGAGCTCTACCCGATTCTGATTCGTCGACGCGTAAGATGTGATTGATCGTCCTGCACGCTCGTCCACATATGATTGTCGCGATGACAGGGTGGTCCGGTCAGTGCTGTCAGCATTCAAGGGCTGACTCTAATTTAACCTTTGAGTCTTCCAGTGACCTGGTCACACCTGGTCTTCGTCACTCTTCAAATCTCACTTCAAGTCACTCATTCATTCGTTTCTTGCGGAGACACCAGCATCATGTTAGGACCTTCAATAATTTTAGGGTTGTCGACTTGCGCTCTCGCGCTCAACGCTCGTTATGACGATGGCTACGGCTACGTAAAAGATTATGTATATGGACAAGCGGAGTCAAAGAGTGTAAGCTCGAGTATTGCAGACACACCGAAGCCATCGGTGAGATCGACGCCAGTCCACACCGCAAGCTCCGTCATTCCCTTCCCAAGTGGCCATCTATCAAGTGCAACGCGCCCTGCGGGTTATGGTCACAGTGCTTCTGGAGTTCCGTATCCCACTAAGCTTGGCAACAACACTTCAGTCAAGCCTGGCCATACGAGTGTTCCCGGCTGCGTTCCATACTGGCTGGAGAACATCAAGCATCAGGGTATTGCATCGTTCAATCCAAGCTCACAATCTTATCAAGTTTTCAGGAACGTACAGGATTTTGGCGCAAAGGGTAAGCTTCCATCGATGTGCCTTTAGATTATGTAACGACAGTGATCTAATTCTTCTTCCCAGGAGACGGGGTGACTGATGATACAGTGGCGATTCAGCGAGCCATCACTGAGGGCAATCGCTGCACACCAGGATACTGTCAGAGCTCCACCAATACACCAGCTCTTGTGTACTTCCCAGGCGGTACATATGTGATCTCGTCTAGCATCATCGACTACTACTACACGCAAGTGAGTGCCATCGATTCGCCCTCTCCATCAGAAGCAGCTCACACCATTAGATAATTGGCAATCCAAATTGCCTGCCAGTTATCCAGGCTTCTGCCAATTTCAGTACTACTGGCGGACTTGGGCTCATCGATGGCTCACCCTACCAAGGCGCAGGTCCACGAGTTGGACAGACAGGTTATGGCGCGACCAATACCTTCTTCAGACAGATTCGCAACATTATCCTTGACATGACCAAGATCCCCGCCAATGTCTCAGCTACAGGCATACATTGGCCTACTGCCCAGACTACCTCGCTGCAAAATGTCGTCTTCAACATGAACGCGGCAAACGGAACACTGCACCAAGGTCTCTTCATCGAAGAGGGATCAGGAGGTTTCATGACCGATCTCGTGTTTAATGGTGGTAACAACGGCTTCAACGTTGGCAATCAGCAATTCACGACTCGCAACCTGACCTTCGACAACGTGAACACGGCCATCAATCAACTCTGGGATTGGGGATGGACCTATAGCGGCGTGAAAATCAACAACTGCCGTGTTGGCTTGAACCTCTCTGCTGGTGGCCCAACCGCCGTCAACGTCGGCTCAATTACCCTGTTCGACTCCGAGATCACTAATACTCCAATTGGCATCACCACAGCTAGGACAGATGACTCCCAACCTGATGCTGCTGGGAGTCTCTACCTGGAAAACGTCAAGCTCACCAACGTTGGAGTTGCTGTACTTGGGCCAAACGGTACTTACCTTCAAGGCTCTACAGCGCCTACTGTCATCAGTGCCTGGGCAGACGGTCATCGATATTTACCTAATGGCCCAGTTGAGGTTCGAGGACCGATTGCTCCGAGCAAACGCCCAAGCACGCTTCTCGATGCGTCTGGGAAATACTATACTCGGTCGAAACCGCAGTACGGCGCCGTTCCACTTTCGCAATTTCATAGCGCTCGTGATCTTGGAGCGGCTGGAGATGGCATTACCGACGATACAGAATCTCTGAACGCCGCCATACTGAAAGCGAAGAATGAAGGGAAGATCTTATTCATCGATGCTGGCTACTACAAAGTCACTGGAACTATCTATGTCCCGCCTGGGTCAAAGATCGTTGGCGAAGCCCTCGCAACTGTTATCTTATCGGCTGGGGAGTATTTCAATGACATGAGCGCTCCCAAGGTTGTTGTCAAGGTTGCTCAGCCTGGTGAACAAGGTTCAGTGGAGCTGTCAGACCTACTTTTCAGCACGAAAGGTCATCAGAGGGGTGCTATCTTGTTGGAATACAATCTTGGTACCTACGGTGGCGAGCCGTCTGGCCTGTGGGATGTTCACACACGTATTGGTGGCTTCGCTGGCTCAGATCTACAGACGGAGCAATGCGAAAAGACACCAGACATCGTGATCACCGAGTCCAACCTTGTTCAGGATTGCATTGCTGCGTACATGTCTTTCCACATTACGAAGTTCGCGGCTGGTCTCTATCTTGAGAACAACTGGCTATGGACAGCCGGTACGTAATTCCAAACACAGATTGCAATTAAGACACACGCTGACTGGTACACCAACTTCTAGATCACGATCTTGATGATGCTCGCAATAACAACACGCAGATCACAATCTATGCTGGTCGCGGCTTGCTCATCGAGAGTCAGCGCGGTGGCATCTGGCTGTAAGCCACCTTCCTCCAACTAGCAAAGCCTGACTAACAAAGACAGATGGGGTACCGCAGTCGAACATCATGTCAAATATGAGTACCAATTCGTTGACACTCGCGAGGTCTTCATGGGCCAGATGCAAACCGAGACCGCATACTACCAACCAAACCCCGATGCTACGATCCCATTCCCCGAAGATCGTGCTCTCTCTGACCCTGTCTTTACACCTTCATCGAACGGTTCGGTCAACGCCGCAGATGGCTGGGGCTTGCGCATCCTCCGTTCAAACAATATCCTCGGCTACGGTGTCGGCTTGTACAGCTTCTTCGACAACTATAGCACTTCTTGCTCAGCTGTTGGTGCAGGTGCAACATGCCAGACCAGGATCTTGAGCATCGAAGGAGACAGGAATAGCTATGACATCAACCTGTACAACCTCAATACTGTGGGAACCACGCAGATGATCACGAGAGATGGAGTGGATCTGGCTTCGAACGTCGACAACAACAGCACGTTCGTGGACACAATCAACGTGTTCAGGATCAACAGCTTCGGCCTATAAATGTAAGATGCACAGCAGCCCAAGCTCCATAAAGGAGGATACAAAGGTCATTCTAGGGATATGTTCTTGTATATAGTGTGGCAGCCCACCTTTCGTATGTTGATGGAAGTAATCGATAAGGGTTTTACTTGGAATGCGCCAATTCAGTGGTCGCTACCCGATCACAACCGTCACTCCCCAAGTTCTATTTCTGATTAGGTGAGGCTGCGCAACTGCGCAACTGCGCAACTCTGATTGTGAGTCTTAGAACAGTAAAGAAATGCACTCCGCCACTGGTCAACTGGAAGGAGCGCGTGGAGTATCCGAGCTGCGCATCAAAGGAGACAAGCAAATGCGCACGCCTGCTCGAGCATTTACAGGCTTCTACCAATAATGTAGGGCCTACATTGCACGAAGACCGTAGCCATAGTCAGTACTCAGGCGAGAGCTCTGGCTCATACACACCTACCTCGGGCTCCGCAGCATCGCATTCCGTATCAGATGGCAGCATAAGCACCAAGTCTCCTGGAAAATCAACAATGAACATCGCTGCATCGACAACAGCATCCCAGCACGGCTCA
Organism: Setomelanomma holmii; assembly: GCA_010015745.1. Taxonomy (NCBI): domain Eukaryota; kingdom Fungi; phylum Ascomycota; class Dothideomycetes; order Pleosporales; family Phaeosphaeriaceae; genus Setomelanomma; species Setomelanomma holmii. Next base: position 142,888 of record ML978166.1, read on the forward strand.
GGATTAGAAAAGGCGAGATCCGTTGACTCTCAGCCACCACAATATACAGACTCTCCGATCAGCCCTATGACATTCAATGTGACACTGCAGCACCCAGACCGGATCAGTACGTTGGGAGCATCACTAGATAAACCCACACTCATCGAAACCAGCTCAAGAACGTCGATGAACCTACCCAGTCCGATTTACCCGCCATCGGAAACTCCACCCCGGAACTTGATCGCTTTCTGTACCATCCATAGTGACAAGCAATATTTCGAGCTTACCATCGGCTGCTCTGACTCGGAGCGTAGATGCATACTCGAAGCCGAAGCGGACTAGTCGGACCGCGAGGCTAGCCAGCTCCATGCGACGCAAATCCACGATCAAAGCGAAAGACACCACCAAGCTACCAGCAGATCCGATCTTTACTTTCTCTTCGTCAGGGAAGGCCTTATTGCTACGGGGCAAGAGAGAAGCACATTGTGTTTGTCACGATATTTCTGCAACGGATCCGTCGACTACACAAGGTTGCAGATATGATGTCGAAGACACAGAGGCTGTCGCCGCAGGAGACCATCGATGTGTGGTAGTTGCGGCAGGGACCTCGTCCAAGAAGAATATCATCGTTTTCAACGGCCTGAACATCACAACAAACAGCAAGATCGAGCTTCCAATAGTTAGTCGTTCTCACGCTTTATGCGTTGCGGTGTCGAAAGATGATAAGTGGGTAGCAATATCGCTGGACGATCAGATTGATCTCTTCAGCTTGGAAGAAGGGCTGAAGAGAGTTCTGTTCCAGCACCAACTGGATGTCTACGAAATTCGAGGCGGAGTGTCCCATCGGCGCTCCATCCCGGAGACAAGAACGACTAGCGACGAGTCGATTGCAAAAACCGAGGAAAGCGATTCCGGAGCCTGGATTGGTGCGCAAGGCAAGGCATTAAACTTTAAAAGAAGCTGCCCAAGAACAATCTAGACAGACTGCGATCGTCTCCAGGAAACTCTACTCCTCGACCAACAGTCAACGCTTTGAAGTCGCCACACAACTAGGCGAACGCTGTGTTTACATCGATGTTTGTGACGTAATTCGCGAACCAGTCAGCACCGTATCCGAGCACTTACGAAGTTTCAACTTGCCGCCATGGGTTCTCAACGATGGCGACCTCACTGGCGTCTTTTACGACTCTGTTCGACACTCTGCACTCGTCACCGCCTTCCTAGGCAAATATTACCCCATCCAGATCCCGTTCCCTGGTTTTGATCCATTGCAGAACGAAAATTACAGCACAAAGATCATATCCGCCGCTCAATCTCCCTTAGGCTCAACATTCATCATCGCAAACGCAATGACCGAGATCAAGCAATTCAAATACACCTCCAAAGGTATCTTGTCGCTACGCAAGCTGAAAAAGCATTCGGCAGGATAAGCCACAGCGTATTCAAGCCTGGTGCTATGGCACTCGCCATGCCGGCTGAAGATGTACTTCAAGCATTCTGGATCATAACTGGGAAGTGTATGCTCCGAACGATCAAGTTCAGCGGCACGGAGACGATCAAAGATGTGGATATCAGGGAGCAGTACGATCGGTTGATGAGCTTGGAAAGGCCGGTTGTTGCGAGGGCGCCAAGTATGATGTTGCCGGAGTTAGATGCTGGGGACTTTATCTGAGGGAGGGTTGGGTGCGGACTTATGTCTTCTGCGCGGTGTGATATTAGGACAACGGAAAGGTAGGAAATGTACGCATCTCCATGTAGTCGTAGTCTTCTCTATACTCGAAGAGTTTCAGCGACCACATGGCAGCTGTTGAAACAGCGCAATTGGGTTCTCGTGCGAGTCCAGTCTCGGCCGCGGCAAGTAATGCTTGTACACAGGGCGCGCGAACGCTGCTGACGAAAGGACCGCCAGCCATGAGCATCTTCGTGCTCGGCCGCGGATGTCGAGGTGAGTGTTGGTCAGTGATGTTGCCACCGTCAGCTGTACGACACGTCCTTCAACACGGCGCAACAATGCAGAAACACACTGATACAGTGACCTGGTTGGTAAGGTTATCGACACTTGGCAACAGTGTCTCGATGGAAATCTCACCGGCATGTAACAACAAGATGGCAGACCATATACAACACACCTGCATGTGGGAGGACCTTCGTGGTGTTTCTTGGCTAAAAGATGAGGCTAAGGATGTCCACTGAGATCGAGGTTCGTAGTTGACAGATGGCGCAACATCTGCCATCAAGACCGAATTGAACTAAAATCATTGTACCCCAGCGCCTCGAGTCCAGCTTGACGATGTTTGCCACAAAGCACAATTAGTGATGCACTTTTACATGAGCTTAGCCACTTACCCAAAGCGTAAGTGAGCTCAACGGGGCTGCTCTAGGACTAGCGTAATCCTTCGCACCTTTAGCTCATCAGGTGGTGTGACATCCGCCTATCCTGGCGCTGCGGTTGGCCCCGTATGTCGTGAGATTGTGCATAGCAGTCAGTCTGCTCGCTCACGCCATTGAAGATCTGAGAGAAGAGCGCGTGGATTGGAGAGCAGCCTTATGCGTACATGGAGTTGGGTGTACATAGGACTTGAGCCTGGAATCGCAAAGATCAAATGCGCAAATACCTCTAAATTCTGTACACTGAGGACTAATATGACAGTAGCCGTTTATGCTGCGGCTGGTTGACACTCCAATTCTTGTAGCGTGCTCACAAGCGGTACCAAGCGAGAATTTTGACTCAAAGAAAACGAGGTATCGGGATTGGTATTCTGTGATGCAGTTGCTCAAAATCTTTACTCGTCGTTGATCTTCTCGCCTCCACCGAGGTCCTTCTCGGACTTAGATTGTACCATCATGCCCTTGTAGCCAGTGATGGGCTCAGATCCTTGGGCCTGCAATGTGTTAGCAAATATATCAGAAAGTGATATGGTGGTGATAGAGCAGCAAAGTACGCACCTTCAGGTACTCCTCGGTAGCCTCTTGCCATTCCTTAGTCATGGTGCGTGGTCGGATGGGGCTGGCGAACATGCGCGTGAAAGCGAACACGGCGAAAGCAGCGGCGATGACACCGGCGGAGAGGAAGAAGACGTTGCGGCCCTCGTCCGGAGGCGGCGGTCGTCGAGGACCGTGGGGTCCGAAAGCGATGTAGTATGCTAGATAGCAATACAGTCAGTATGATGTCCTTATCGGTGACTTGATGGTGGTTCGTGATAGCTTCGTGTCGGGTGCACGAAGCCTGCGGGCTGCCCCGGGTACCGCGACAAAAACACCAAATACGTCATACGGATGTTCGCAACATTATGAACCACCGCAAAGATTGTACGCACCAGCCTTCTTCTCCTGCATAGTCATCTCCTTCCAGTCTACCTTCATGCGATCCCTCAATGACATCCAGAGGTCGGCCTGCTCCTGGGGAGGCATGTCTTCCCATCTCTTCTCGATGTTGGCGAGGGTCGGGTTGGAGATGGCATGCGCTTGGCGGGTCTGCTGGAGCTGGCAAGCAACCGGGGCAGCTCTGGGAAGAGCTGTGCGTGTCGCGATCGATGGGATGACGGCAGCCGAGCTCCTCGAAGCCCTGGCGAGGGAGGAGCGCAGCATGGCGGCGGGTGGAGTGGAGAGTGTCGAAAAGTTGAAAGGAAAGGGATACGCTTCCCGTCGAGGGACCTGCAGCTGCCAATGGGTTGGTGGTGGTAGGTGGTGGAGGTTGGTACAAGGAGCAATTCGCGAAAATGAGGTTGCGGGAGAACGCCAAGCGGCCCGACCAACGACGCAGTGGCATGATGCAGAATTTACCTTAGTCATCCTTGGCTGCAGCTGTGCGCGACACTTCAACCTCTCTTTCTGCTGCACAGTTGCTTCGATATCTTGGTAAACATTCGCCGAGGGTATGCTGACGATAAGTGCGCGCCAATTTCTTGTTCTGGATGCTTCTTCCCTGACATTGCGAGAGTTGTTGTGTGCGATAGCGGAAGGCACGATGCGTGGACTGACGCACGTGGCTGCAAAGCTTCAATATATCAAACATGGGGATGAGAAGGTAGCAAAATGCAAGTTTGAGGGAGTCACAGAAACCAATATCGAGGGCACTGCTTCGATATGTATGTCAAAAGATCAGACTGCAGCGTCCGACGTGCATGCTAAAAAAGCTCGCAAACTGCCTCATGCGCATGTTCGACAACTCTGCGCTCACATGCTGGAGTACCTCAACACCCATAACACTGAAGTAGGTGTGGAGCAAAGCCACGCTGAGAGTCAGGATAGAGGATGAAAGGGGAGTCTGTGACATCCCACATTTCAGTCCTGCGAATTTGTTCAAGCTCCTGTGGTCGTGACGAGAACTTATGATTGCACCACTCAAATGGGCGAGATACGATCTTCTTGACCACCAGATTCCTGCTGCACAATATTGCTCTCTGTGTCATAACGGTCAGCCTCTAGAGAGTCGACCAGACATCATCTCTCAGCCTCACGAGCTCGGACCACCGCTAATGGTATCATCGTCTTAAGCTCTCTGAGCTGGAGCTGGAGCTGTCAGCCCTAAGAAGCTCCTGGGCTGTCCGATCACCCTTTATATGTTCACATTGCCATGCCGTTATGCAGGTACCTGCGACGGCTTTGCACGCCACTGTGACACCAGACCATCATGTGGTGAGCTCTTAGCTAATCCCTCTTCTAGCTCCTGATCACGGCCGCGGATGCTTGCCAACGCCTCACCACACCTCAACACCTGTGTCTTTGACTCGACGGCAGGACTTTCGGTGGTTACACGAAACACTCGCATCCCCGCGCAATCCGATCCTACTGTAGCGCGCGTTGTGTTTTATCTTATCGAATGACCAAAAGACCCTGCACACCATGTATTACGGCGCGCCAGCACGCATGAGAGTGCTTTGGACAGCCGATCAGTCATCCCACCAACGTGAGGCATTACGCGACGCGCACATTGTTCTTTCGTAAGCATATCTGGTGAGCAATTTGCTCTGCTCGGCGTGCTCTGACCAGGACGGCCAAGTCCAGGAGTATGCCACAAGTGCGCAAAGGTGTAGCTTCGAACCACATCACGAGCAACGGCACTGTGAAGGAACTGCGAGAGTTACAATCTGAAACAAGTGAAAGCCTCGAGCATGCTTTCAAGTTCAGAGTAAACACAGCCGAGCTGAGCCTTGCGCTCCGTTGTATTCCGCGCGCCATCCACGACGACAGCACGTGCCCGAGGTAGGAGGTTTTGGACCTGGAGTCCAGGTCCAGCAGCCGGCCGGATGTGTGGGAGGGCAAAAAGTATATTATTGGGTCCGGCTGTGCAGCATATCGGATTACAGAAAAAGTACTAACAGCTGTGACGTCTTGTTCTGGTCTTTGCATAGCAGTACTTAAGCATTGCCCCGCTCCTCACCCCACCAGCAGACCCAACAAACACCGCGCCTTCTAGCAACAGCAAAACTCTTCTTCTTTCACCCTCAAATTCCCATCAATTACATATAAAGAGTGAGCGCGCCTCTGTTCAATCCCAGCTTGCATCATCACTGACTTATTCCAGCACTAGAATCAAATCATCATGGTTGTCAAGGTGAGCTCCGTTGACCCCACTGGAGCCGGTGGCAGGCATTGACAGCTTCATACAGGTCGGTATCAACGGCTTCGGTCGCATTGGTCGTATTGTCTTCCGCAATGCGTGAGTTACCACTATTCTGAGCTTTCGGAGGAGCTATCGCGCTAACGACAGTCCGCAGCATCGAGCACAACGATGTCGAGATCGTCGCCGTCAACGACCCCTTCATTGAGCCCCACTATGCTGTAAGCACCCTCATCGCACATATAATATACGAGACGCGTCAAACACGGCGCGCCTCGTGGAAATGTCAATCTGGGATAGCTGCTGACGCGTGCCCAGGCATACATGCTCAAGTACGACAGCACACACGGCCAGTTCAAGGGCGACATCAAGGTCGATGGCAACAACCTGACTATCAACGGCAAGACCATCCGCTTCTACATGGAGAAGGACCCTGGCAACATCCCATGGAGCGAGACCGGCGCCTACTACGTCGTCGAGTCGACTGGTGTCTTCACAACCACTGAGAAGGCCAAGGCTCACTTGAAGGGTGGTGCCAAGAAGGTCGTCATCTCTGCTCCCTCCGCTGATGCTCCCATGTTCGTCATGGGTGTCAACAACGAGACCTACAAGTCCGACATCGAGGTGCTCTCGAACGCCTCGTGCACAACCAACTGCTTGGCCCCTCTCGCCAAGGTCATCCACGACAAGTTCACCATTGTCGAAGGTCTGATGACCACTGTCCACTCCTACACTGCCACTCAGAAGGTCGTTGACGGCCCTTCGGCTAAGGACTGGCGTGGTGGCCGTACCGCTGCTCAGAACATTATTCCCAGCAGCACTGGTGCCGCCAAGGCTGTCGGAAAGGTCATTCCTGACCTCAACGGCAAGCTCACCGGCATGTCCATGCGTGTCCCCACCGCCAACGTTTCCGTTGTTGACTTGACTGTCCGCATCGAGAAGGGTGCTTCCTACGACGAGATCAAGGAGGCCATCAAGGCTGCCGCTGACGGCCCGCTCAATGGTATGCATCAGAACTACATGGTTCGAGATATTCGACTAACATTCGCAGGTATCCTTGGCTACACTGAGGACGACATTGTCTCCTCTGACTTGAACGGTGACACCCGCTCTTCCATCTTCGACGCCAAGGCCGGTATCTCTCTCAACAAGAACTTCGTCAAGCTCGTCTCGTGGTACGACAACGAGTGGGGTTACTCCCGCCGTGTCCTCGACCTCTTGGTCTACATTGCGAAGATCGACGGTAACGCCTAGGAATCAGGACAGAGCCAGTCGATGCCTAAACTCTAAACTTTTCTTCATCAACCTAATTTGGTGTACGAGGAGGTTTGCGATATGCGGATGATGCCAGCGAGAAAAGTGCCAGGCTTACAGTCCATATGATATGCTAGACATGAAATGAATGAACAATAAACAACAAACAAATGTCAACATGCCAAGATGTGGACTGATGTGGTACTCCTCCCACCCGTGCGGACCCTTGTCAACAGCTCTTCCTAGTTCCCGAGGCGAACATGCATTGGTATCTTGCTCACGCGGATCACGTCTTCCTCGCGAGTTAGCTTCCAGCGTCCAGCCTCCTCGAGTCTCGTTTTAGTGAGCATGCGGGACTCGCCTGGGGTAGCGTGAGGACATAGGGAAGCCGAACGGGAGGGACCGGGTACAGCTCGGAATTTTCAGGTGAGAGCCAAATGGGTAGCAACGGCATTGCTATGCGTCAATAGAGGCACATGAGGCTGAACACATATGTTTGATGCCTTCTGTAACCGAGGCTGGCAGAACATACATCCGGATGGTTTACATTGCACTATCTTCATGGGCGTGGCTGGGACTCATGGCGCACTGAGTTTAACAACAGTCACACTGAAAGCTGTAGATAGCAATCAATACGAACCTAACTAAATCTCTTGTGCCATGTAAAGACAGTACGACCCTACACGTCGATGTGCTTCCGGAACTCAAGTGACGGCAACTCCGGCGGAATGCAATTGTCCTTCCGGTCACTTTGTGGCCTCAAATTGCATCAACATGCAATTTTCTGGCTTGAAGATCAAGTCCCGTGCCCGATGATCTGCTCTCGAGCGTCTCTATTTATGAAGCATTCCACATCATGTGTGTACACTGTAGTCCGCCCAGATGTCTCGCACGTCTTGGTCAACGTCTACACTAGTGGCTTGGCAGCTTAGTCATGATATATTAGCTCGCCTAGTGTGGGCCAAGTCTATCAATCTAGCAGCCCATACCAGCCACGAGACAACACCTTTACCTAAGCCTGATCTTCGGTGGACTTTGTAGCTTATCAAAGGCTCACACGAAGCCACTTATTCGTCAACCTGTGGCAAGAAAAAGACGCGCTCGCGTCGTGCGATTGTCACCAGGTTGTCTGGGAAGTAAGACACTGTCCGAATATATGGAACCATATGCGCGATGACTTACAATGCTGCAGACTTGTCCTAGAGTAAGAGTCACTGCGACCAGCATCAAATAACTTGCAAGCGCCTTGAGACATCCGCTGCTCGACTAGCGGCTCCAATCAGCCCTGTCTTTCACCGACCATTCATCAAAATCATGATCATGGCTATCTAGATGCGGTGAGCAGAAACAGTGTAAGTTTCTCATCAACTCATTGCTATTTTCCTCCGTCTCTTGGTCTTTGTGCCGGTCTTTCCAAGCTGAGCTTCGCATCTGCAACCCTGATCTTCTCATCTACAGGCTTGCTTGCGCATCGCATGTAGTTATGACTGCAAAATGCAGCTGCTCATTTGAACACCTTGACCCAAATACTCTGTGCTTTCTGGCAAGTTCCACTTGCCGTGGGCGTTTGGTCTAAATGTCGCTAAGCGCATACTGTTCACCTATCGCTGTTTTTTCTTGACCAAACTGACTCCAAGCACTAGTTGGCGGAACCGTACAGGAATGGAGCGTGGCCTCAGCGCCCGCTTTAAGAGCTCCGCCGAAGCCATGGATGATGATGACTATCTCATGGAAGATGACGTTCTTGCTTCGACAGAGCTGAATGGGAACGGCGCTGGAACTGTCGATCCCTCCAAGCTTGGTCACTTCGACAATACAGTACCGCCTAGAAACGAGCCGCTTCCATTTCACAGCCCTTCCAAGGCTTTAGCATTTTCACGATCATATTCCCAGGTGAACGCCTTCAATGCCCACTCAGACCCTAGCAGCCGATTCGACAAAATGGATGTCTCTCAACCAACACCATTACGCCGGAGGAGTCCAGAAGTACGCATAGCTCCGAAACCAAGAGATCCAAACCTTCCCTATACTACCTCGAGAACCGGTCTGGTGTATGATCCGCGCATGCGCTTTCACGCCGAGCTTCCTAGCATGTCGCTTGGGGAGGATGATATACATCCAGAGGACCCACGTCGCATACATTCCATTTTCGAGGAAATACGACAAGCGGGCTTGGTGGGATCATCAGGATCAACAGAAGATGATTCCACAGAAGCGCACTGCTGGCGCATCGCCATACGGTCTGCCAGCAAGCAAGAAATTCTCTTGATACATACGGAGGATCACTATGCGTTCGTGGAGTCCTTGCAAGGTACTTCTTGTCTGTGGTATAGTAGACTAGAGCTAATTTGTATTGCAGACATGAAAACAGATCAGCTAAAGATTGAGGCTGAGAGGTTGGACTCCATATACTTCAACCACTCGACATTCGAATGCGCCAAGCTAGCAGCTGGAGGAGCCATCGAAGCATGCAAAGCGGTCGTACAGGGCGCTGTTCGTAATGCTATAGCAATCATTCGGCCGCCGGGTCACCACGCTGAAAGTACACAACCGTCAGGCTTCTGCATTTTCAATAATGTGCCAATTGCGACACGAGTATGCCAAGAAGCCTATCGCGAGACCTGCCGTAAAGTCTTGATCCTGGACTGGGATGTACATCACGGCAACGGGATTCAGCACGCTTTCTACGATGATCCGAATGTACTTTACATATCATTGCATGTCTACCGGGATGGCAACTTCTACCCAAACCTCCCTGACGGGAACCTCAATTACTGCGGCGAAGGGGCCGGTGAGGGCAAGAACGTCAATATACCTTGGGCTGATCATGGAATGGGCGACGCGGAATATCTCTATGCCTTTCAGGAGATTGTCATGCCGATTGCCACCGAGTTCGATCCCGATCTCGTCATCATCTCCGCAGGCTTTGATGCAGCAGAAGGTGATCTGCTTGGCGGCTGTTTTGTTACCCCAGCGTGCTATGGGCATATGACTCATATGCTCAGGCAACTTGCAAAGGGTAAGCTCGTGGTTTGCCTCGAGGGAGGCTACAACCTGCGATCAATCGCCCGTTCGGCACTTGCGGTGACAAGAGTGCTCATGCTAGAGCCACCAGATCGGTTGCGAGAACATCTACCCGCGCCTAAAGACAGTGCTGTTCACACCATTGAACAAGTAAAACGCCAAAATTCCAAGTACTGGAAGTGTCTTTACCCCAAACATCTGGACAGAAGCGATCCTGGATTCATGGATACCTACAGACTGCACGAGATCATACGGGAGTGGCAAAGTCAAAAATTGTCACTGGATCATTCCATGACTCCGATTCCGCTGCAGATCAACAGAGCCGGTCTAGCTCAGACATTTGAGCACAATGTGATCGCAACGTAAGGATTTGTCTTTTCCAAGCTGGGAAATTGGATACTCACAAGCGATATAGTCCAGACTTTATGGGGCAACACCCGCTTCTGGTGATATTTCACGATCCACCAAACTTCCAAGACAATCCAGATCCAGTGACAGGCAAACGTGAACTACACAATACCTGGCTTGTGAGTGTCTGCAGTCTTGTGCTGTATGTCCGCTGACTTTGAGCACGAAGACTGATGTCACCAAGAAGTACATTGATTGGGCCGTGACCAATGGATTCCAAGTTGTGGACGTAAATATACCAAGGGTCGTTGCTGTCGAAGATGTGAGTTCCTACCACATGCAGCAGTGGCACACAAAATTGACCATAATATAGCCCGATGATGTCTACGTGAAGTCGGATGACTCCATTGCAAGGGCTTATCAGACACGAGAGATGGCGTCTTATCTTTGGGAAAACTACATCGAGTAAGCTGGCGTCCTTGTCAAAATTCATGGCTGATTCAATCCAGACCGAACGACGCTACCCAGGTTTTCTTCATGGGCATAGGCGATGCCTACCTGGGGCTCGTGGACCTTTTGAGTCGTAATGGTAGGAATGCACCGGTCAACATTATAAGCAACTGTACTGACCTGCACACAGAAGCCTGTACTGAGCCAGATGGTATTGTGGAATGTCTGATTGGCTTCGTGGCAGATACCACGATACAGTCGATAAAGCGGGCCACGGACGACATGATCGCACAATGGTACTACGAGGTAAGGCGTTACCTGTCTATTTCGTGCTTGCGAAGCTAATTGCCACGCCTCACAGCATTCTAAGATATTCGTCAAGAATAGCCACTTCGTCTGGGATCCCTCACGTGTCAGAAAACTCCGTCGAAAGCTCGGAAACCTCGTGAAGTCGCCACAGGACTCTCTCGATACGATGCTGGAAGAACATTTGGGCGAAGTGCAAGAAGTGCTCTCAAAGAGAAAGAGCGAGTACGAGGAGATAAACGACGTCTCTAGCAGGACTGACGATCTGCCACAACCTTTGAAAAGTCCACCGTTATTCAGCGGCAGCAGCTTGACTCCAGTTCTGAGACATGAAGGCGGCACCGCCTCGATCAAGAGCCCTAAATTGCCGCCAGTGGGGATCTTCTCAATGCCGTCGCATAGTCCCAAGAGTCCGAGGAGTCCTTTGAAGAAGATGTATTGAGGCGGCACGGGAGGACCGATAGGTTTCTTATTTATCGCTATAAGCATCAGCCGGCGCGTCCTTTACCCTGCGATACTGCGAGACACTCATGACTCGCTTCTTCATCCTCTTTGTCGACTGTACGCAGACGGTTTGTTGGATATACGCAATGTAGCTATTAGGCAAGTAGCTCGAGCGAAACATTGCATGCGCCCTCGTGGAACCCAACCTCCGCTCAATCAGAAATCGATGATGCTGACAATGCTGGCACACGCAAGTGCTTCTTATGGTGAAGACGGAGTGAGAGCGATGGCGGATCCGTCGAGAAGATCCCAGCTCTCCTCTCGAACAGTCCGCGCGTCTTCTCTAGCGTTTGCTCGGGTGCAATGCATCCCAAAGCGTGCACTACCACCACGCTAAACCCCTGACGCCGAGGTCGCTTCTGCCACGCGCCTTTCCGCGATCAGCAAAAGTGGGTCTGAGGCTTGACGACGACAACGCAACTTCAGCTGCCACCACACGCGCGGCAATACATACTTTCGAGATTGCCTATTGTTATCAACCCTTACTGACGAGAATCACCGATGGGAAGGCAATGGAAGAGCGGATGTACAGACAATGAAGAGATGGAAGCAGGTGGACCATGGAGGAAGGGAACACATCTGGCCAACGTTGTGAACAGCCAGACAAAGCACACTTCAGATCTCCCGCCGATTAGTGCATCCGTAATTGGAAAATCACCACTGACGGTGGGACTTAGCTACAACCAATTAGTATAATCTGCCAAGGGGCGCAATCGAGCTTACTTCTACGACTGTGCAAACCTTTCAAGCCGGAGGCATTGCGACATTTTTCACTACCCTTTTTAAGTTTCCTTGTTACGATCCGTTGATCTCTACGAGGTCAGGTCTTCCTCCAACATGGACATGACCTGGTGCTAGACCTAGTCACCTCGACCGCCATTGATAAGACGCAGTAGCAGATTATCTCGGTCTTCCCCACGACACTACGACGCAACAGGTCTGGAGAGGCGTCAACGGATCAGCTGTGGCGCTACACTATGATCAAGGCGTACGGCAATGCCGCGTGGGACTTTCGTTAAGACCTACCATCCGCCATGTCGTGTTGCGCTTCATTTGGCATTCTGCCCTCCCTCACGCTCGTTCTCATTGTCAAGTTCCTACCATTTTCGCTCGTTATCTCTCTGCAGTCTTCTTTTCAATCCCAACCTCATCGTCGAAGCATCTTGGCTAGAACAATTTTTTTCTACTCTTGAAATTTGTGCATTGACTCTGCATTAAGGCAAAGTGCTGTGCGGTGGACGGAGTTAGCGATGCCTCCTCACTCCTGGGCACTGGGCCAGGCATTCGTCTTCGTTACTCTCCAACTTTCCTCATTTGGCTCAGCGCAAGCAGTCGATGCCTTTCTCACGTCTCCTGTCCCTATAGCAGCAGCAGCGACGTTCACCACAACAGCACCCGCCGCATCGAGTCCACCCCAGGTCCATGTTATCAAAGCTGGAGCAGGCGGATTCAAATTCGAACCCCAACAAATCACCAATGTAGCAGTCGGCGACATCGTATCTTTCGAGTTCTACCCACCCGATCACTCGGTCGCGCGGGCAGAATTCGGCTCGCCATGTGTGCCATACGAGTATAGTCACAGAGACAAGCCGGGTTTCTGGTCCGGTACACAACTAGTCGACACGATAGCTGATGTATGTGCACATCTTGACTATGCCTTGAGGAAAGGAAGCTGACGCCAATATTTAGGTTACCACATACAATGTCACCATTAATTCGACTGAGCCCCTCTTCTTCTACTGCGCCGCGCCAAACTCATGCAAAGGCGAGCTTATGCTCGGCGCTATAAATCCAAATAGCACACAAACCCTAGCCAAACAAATTCAGGCTGCGAAGGAAGCGACACTGCAACTCGCACCTGGTGAAGCTATGCCACGCGAAGGCGGTGCCTCAAATTCTTCTCCAACATCAACCTCCACATCCACAGCACAAGACCCCCAGAATCAAGGTCCTGGTCCGAATTCCAAAATCTCGACAGCAGTCATAGCAGGCATAACTGTCGGCATCGTAGCGTTCCTAGCTATTTGCGCGGCGCTGTTCTTCTTCATCGGGAGGTCGAAGAGCTTGAAGGAAATTGTTAGGAAACATGATGAGGGCGCGCAGATGAAACCTGTGGGCGTGGGCGTGGGTGGTAATGCTGGGTATGCGGAGTTGGGTGTGGGTATGCAGCAGTTCCCTGTGCCGCCAGGGACGCCGCAGTCTGGGTATCATGGCGATGCGCTTGGGGTTTGGGGAAGTCCGGCGCCGGCGTATGCGAGTCCTGCTGTTGGTGTTGCGGGGTTGAGTTTTAGGTGAGTCATGACGTATCGTGAATATGCAAAGGATGAAACTGATGAGATGTAGTGATCAGAAAGGAGGTCAGATTGCTGTTGCGGAATTGCCTAGTCCCACCTTGGGGAGGCAGGAGTTTGTCGCGGAACTGGATGGTGGACATGTTCCTACGAGGGAGAAGAAGCTTTGATTTTGTGTGTGTTGGATACATAATGATACTTTGGATATGCCAAAGATTGTTAAAGGCTTGCATACGATAGGCCCTACAATCGAAGCTGAATAGTGGAAGGACTTTCACTTCGTCGAAGGCGAGTTTGGTGGTGAGATTGTCACGTGCAAGACCGGTCTCGGACTCGGGTCGCGCCTCACCGATGCTGCACGTCTTACTCGGACCTGATGAACTTATCACTGGGCACCAGATATCGGGCCTTTATCATAGTCTAGACGCGCTCGTGACGGTCACCACACCCAACCACCACCGCGCAATTGCACACGTTGCCGGCAGAGTGCGGCTGCCGGCATTTCTCCGTGCTGGCCTTCCTTGAAGACATGTCAGACAAGCTATGCGGACACTAACATGGATCATTTTCTCTGGTGTCTGCTCAAGCCTGGCAAGTCGGAAGAGGTGGCATAAGGCTTAGTATGTACGGTGGCTGCTAGCGAGCGATGACGACGGAAGTGCAGGGCAGCCCACATACGATGCGGTGAGAATTGGCATTGCTGCACAGCATGGGTGCCATACAAAGAAACGAGCCACAGAAGCGTAAACCATGTGTCATGTTCCGCGGCGGCTTGTGAAGCCGTGCGTTAGCCAACCTGGCCAATCGTCGACGAGCCTGGGCAAACGTGTTGCGGTGGTGCAGTTCTCGAACGGTAAGGAACTGACTTCGGCGGCCCAGCCAAGCTTCGCGCTCCAGGAATGGCGGCATCGCGCCTCCAGTTTCTTTTACCACGCCAGATGAGTCTCTGCCGCCGACCGTTTCTTCTACCGTTCCCTCGTGCTCCACGAACTATGTCGGTATTGGGCAACCCCAGCGGGCATCCTCCACTGCAACCTTAGCCCTACCTGCCATTTGCAGCGTCCTGCCGCGCATCACTAAAAGAGTGGACTGCTGTGCAGCCTCGACATGCTCACCTCGTCGCCGACCATATCAGCGCCTCCGTCGCCCTCAGCAGCATTCCACGCTCCGTCCCGCGCATACCATGCCTCGCGACGCACATCGGCTTCCTCCAGCACCCACTCGCCCCGCTTCACCGTGAGCGGTGCATCGTCGCGGCGGTACGACGCTACACCGACCTCGAGGCCCATACCAGTGCCCTCGCCCACCTCCGCATACACGCAGTCGCCCCAGAGTCGCAAGAGAAGCTACGTCGACGTGGGCACCCAATACACCCCACCTGGCTTTCCCCCAACCTACCACCCACCATCGCAGGCCAGCACCGCCAGCAGAGAGACAGTTGAGATTGCCCCACTGAACACACTCTCAATCACGAGCACACAGCGGGGGGAGCCCTCCGCCGAACCTGTAGCTACGGAGCCGCCAGAGCCTTCGTTGCGGGTGGATCCGCAGCCAGTCGACGTCAAGCATGCCTTACCACAAGTCCGGCGAGCCTCGAAAGAGAGCTTGCGTTCGGTCGTGGAGCAGGATGGCGTGCCAAAGGAAGAAAGTGCCGTTTTGCAGGTGCCTCCCTCGACAGCCAAACGCGCGCGGCCGCAGGAGCCAAATGTGAGGGTCATGCCACTGCACTATGAGACCTGCGATGTGAAGGATCTTGGCGTATTGATTTCAGATATGCTCATGGAGCTGGTGCACATTAATGATGAGCAGCCACTGCGGGATGGGACCCTGACAAGGTTTCACTCAAGGTACGAATTGCTCTCCTGTAAATGGAACGCATGACCGGATACTGACAGACTTTGCGCAGAGCCCCGCCTGGCATATCTGTACGCGACTACCTCTTACGCCTCATCGTCCACGCCACACTCTCGCCTCCCATCCTACTCTCCATGGTCTTCTACGTCGACAAGCTCTGCGCCATGTACCCCGCCTTCACAATCAGCAGTCTCACAGTGCATCGCTTCTTGATAACGGCAGCAACTGTAGCAGCCAAGGGCTTGAGCGACAGCTTCTGGACGAATGGTCTGTACGCAAAAGTTGGAGGCGTCAGCATACGCGAGTTGGCGCTGCTCGAACTGGAATTCCTAAGACGGCTAGATTGGCGGATAGTCCCGAAGCCTGAGGTCCTGGTCGACTACTACAAAGGCTTGGTAGAACGAGGGTCGGGTTTCGTGATAGAGAAGGAACCGGAGACGGCTCCGACCCCCAGTCCACAGGCGCACACTCCTACCGGTTCAGCAACTGGAATCCATACCAATGAAACAGGCTCATAGTCGAAAGGCAAGCACCCATCCGCAACAATATAGTCTTTACCTTGTGCAAACGTGGCACGGTATGGTCGTGTCACTGTCTATACCCCATCCAGCTTGAATATCCTCGAACTGCCTTATCTTCTGGACCATTTCGCAGTCGATGGCCGCCTATCTCAATGCCTGTGGTCGAGAGCGTATGGGATCAAGCTGAGCTGGCAAGACTGACTCGAGAATGAGCTGAACACGGCAGCTCGAGATTGAGAGGGAGGTGTGGAGTCGTGTTGAAAGAGCAACATCGGTACACTCGTGTCGTGCTTGTGTCGTGATTGAGCGTTATGATAGGACATCTTGGATGTCTTCGCGCGTCGGTTCGGCTCGCTGCGGCTGACTTCCGGTTGGAGGTGTTCAAGCTGATAACAGCGTCAGCGCTGCATTGCGGCGGCTTCGACACGAGGGTCTGGCATGAAGAAGTGCATGATCGCTGCGCCATGAGCTGTAGGGCACGGGTTCGCTGGCATTGAGGCAGGGTAGGGCAGAAAAGAGAGACAGTATGATTGGTTAGGTAGCGTTAGCATAATGGCAATAAATCCGAACTTCACTCCACTGGCGGTTCCTGTAAGCGTCTGTACTAAATGCTCAAGCAGCTAACAACATCCATGTTGCGGAACGTGGACGCTTTACACTCGCCCATTGCCCAAATGACATTCCCTGCAAACCTTAGCACTGCTCCTCCTGAGAAGTGAGGCTACCATTCTCATTCCATAGCCCTTCATTGCATACAGTCGAGCATCCTCTGCGCGAGGACGGAGGGGTACCGGACATGATCGTGCACGGAGACCCATATGACATACGGCAGGTCGACGTCGCCGGCTTAGCGACTTGACTTGAAACCATCCCATACTTCGCAATAGCCTTACTCCACCCCCACTACCTCCTCAGCGCATTACTCTACACAACGACATCCGAGAGGTTGTGTGCCCGCACTACCGCGACGCCTGCCCGTTCTTAAGCCGATCTTCGTTTACCGTCGGCGGTAGACGCGTCTCTCGTTCAAGTGGGCGGCTGGAGCGCGACTATAGTACCATGAGAGTAAGTGGCCGTTACGGGAGCTCACTTGGCCGCTTTGCATGACTCTCGCTTGCTGCAGCTTCACTCACCACGCGCTGTATCAGCGCTGTGGAGCCCTGTGTTCCCAGCTAACATTCCAGCCAGAGCCCCACGTAGCTGCTTCCACCACGAGCACTGCTATGCGGAGAACATGAATGCTGAATACGCCCGTTGGGATTACAGCCAGCATCAGTACGACCCAAAATGGGGCCTCCGTCTCCCAGAGGCGCCTGTCCCGCCCACGCCTATGCATTTCACGTTTCCTGAGCAGCCTGTCGCGCGACTTTCAGAGGGCTTTGGCCAGCTGCAGATTGGGAATGGGAATGTGAACGGGAAGTCACCAAGAACGCGGACTACGCCCGTCACAACGCGTACGCGCATCACCCGCCATGGCTCCAACCCAAATCCCATCCGACCCTCCTCGAGTGGTGGAGAAGCCAACATGGTTCCGTACCGATCGTTTGCCCCGCCGAAGCGCTCAGAGTCGTACTCGCACCCCACGCCGCTCGAGGACTTCCGCAAGTCGCGACGATGGCCGCCGAGCGGATACAGGCAGGACGACCAGCTGAAGCCTGCCGAGGCCGATGACGTGATCTGTGCTGGAGCATCCACGTTCAAGGGATATTGGGATTCTGTACCAAATGCGCCAGGTTATGACCGGTTCTACGCAGTCATGGAGTCCGAACACCAGAGCAGGACAGACCGCGCCCCATTCCAACAGGCAGCGTACCGCGATATGTCACTGAACATGACAGGCGCATCGGACAGCCAGTTCCCGTGGCTATCTCAGGAGCAGCCTTGCATGGCCTATGCGTTTGGGAAGAGCGCAGGTACCACGACGCTCAACTTTTGGGTCAGCAAGTCGGGCAGTAGCAACGCTCCCACACAGTTTACTAGCGACGTGAAGCCGCGGAAGATTAAGCTTCTCCAGATTTTGGACCGGCTGCAGAAGCTGGAGAGTGGCCTCGACGAAGATGTCAGTGTACAGTCCCGCCAGGGATACTTTGGTTCATCTGACCTAACATTTGGCACATTAGGACCCTGAGGCGATGTATCGGTACTTGTACGCCACCCTCATCGACGATCCAGAGAAATTCACGGGCAATCCTCATATTGGTATAGAACAGCAGGTTGGAGATCTCATTACGGTCTTGACCAACCCAAGATGGATTGACTTTTCTCTGGCGAAGAACCAAGTGGTAGCTAAGTTCTTCGATGCGCCAGACCAGCACAAGAAGCAGGAATTCTTCCACCAGCTTCTGCTCTCCGTGGAGCTACATCTGCGGATCTCCTCCAGTGTGTATAATGACAAGTCAAGGCGAAAGCTTATCATGCAACTGCCACCGATCATCACCTGGGATCTGGCAGTAGCACAACGCTGGCTTGAGAATATGGAGATTACCAAGTCTAGGACTTCGTCTACACAAAGCACCTTCAGCTTCGAACTGAAAAGTAAGAACACGCAGAAGGTAGCGCTTCAACATTTTGCATCCACGCTGAAGTGGCCCAACATGGATGAGGTCGACTACGTTCTCGACGAACAGGATATCAAGGAAAAACCCCTCGAGGATCGCTCAGCGGACGCCATGTCTTGGTTCTCAGGCATAATACTACCTGGAAAGACGCTACCATGGCTGATCATGAACAGCTTGATTGACTGCGACCGCGACACAGGAGATGCCCTCAAATACTTGACACACATGCAACCCGCTTCAGGGTTCCAATATCGCGCGAATACTTATTGGTCATCGCAATGTATCGTTGGTAAGGTTCTTGGAGCCGCCAGAGGGGTCAAGCAGATCGCTGGGTGGGTAGGTCCTTGCATATATACTCCAGACCTGAAACGGACGGAGTGCGTCAAGGTCAAGCAACCTGCCTCGCTGGATCCCAAGCTCAATCCTGGCGACGTGGAGTCCATGGCCGAGCGCACAAATCCTTTGGGACCCATAGAGGATAGTTATCCGGTGGACGACTACGAAGTACCAGTTCCGGATCAAGATGATGTGACAGACCTCATCAGGATTGAGAAGCTCGGATTCCAGCCTTCGAAAGAGCAGCCTGCATCGACTAGGCATATTCCTGGCGCGCCTATACTGTTCGACGCTGCAATATTCTTCGCCTGTGGCGGGAAAAGCTGGCCAATGAAGTTGCGCTACGATGTCGACTTCATCAATGCTTTTCCCTGCCACCAAGGGCCTCATGGTATGGAAGAGAGATGTCTGTTAGCAACTTGACTCGGCTAACCAGTCGCAGTTTTATTCTACGACTTTTCCTACAAGCCCATCAAGATCGATGATGGTCTAGTTGATATCCATGATTGGGGTCGTCAATCGGGACGCGTCTCTCGTCCTAGCTCATCACGCTCCTCGCCCAACAAGAAGGCACTTGCCCTTACGAACGGCGAGACCAAGTCCGCTCATGAACAAGTCACTAAAGTGCTTGCTATCGAAGCTCTAGGTGTCAGTGATAACGAGGTGTTTGCACGAGCATGGTGTGCCAATCACGGGCACAGCGCCGTCGTAGCCAACATCAAAGAGACGTGCATGGCGTGTGCGATCAGGGAGGCATATGCAGCATGCGTGTCGGTGGTTATTCTGACCGAAGGAGGAAGCGTCAAGGAGAATGATGCAGACGTCCCGGATCTGGACCGCCCCGAACGAATATCGATTCCTGGGAGCTTTTGGTAACTTGCAACTGGCGATGTTCCAGCTATGGCATTTGCATACAGCAATGGTTGCTTCGGTGATCTGAT
Organism: Setomelanomma holmii; assembly: GCA_010015745.1. Taxonomy (NCBI): domain Eukaryota; kingdom Fungi; phylum Ascomycota; class Dothideomycetes; order Pleosporales; family Phaeosphaeriaceae; genus Setomelanomma; species Setomelanomma holmii. Next base: position 162,817 of record ML978166.1, read on the forward strand.
GCTCTCACGACAGCTGTCTTTCCCGTGTAAACGACAGATTTGGGGCTGCTGGAATTGGCTTTCTGCATTCTTGGGTGGCATACGGTATCACGGTCGCCATCAATCATGAGATTATGGATGGTGTTTATGGGCAGCTCTGGATGGGTGGGTAGGGTCTATGGCTGCAACGTTACGTCTGCATGGGCATGGGAGAAGGTCACGGTCATCATCACGATTATGTAATTATGTCTTATGAATGTATGAGTTCTCGCAGCTACCTGTGGTCTTCAGCAACGCCACGATTATTACCTGGTCCGTGCACCGTGACGTCTGACGGGAGTCCGGAGCACATGCGGATGTTCTAGCTGCGTGCAACAAAGCCATATTCAACGCACATTGTGTCTTGTCGCAATTGTGAGCAGAATAGCCGGGATTAGGTTGGATTGACTTGTTCTCACCTCAGCGACTCGGTGCTTGGACGCCCTGCAGACAATACACTCACCTCTACACCACCGAAGCCTCCCCGCAATAAAGCATTTTCATAATCACTGCTACCACTCCATTGCTCGCTACACGTTTCTTGAGCTCCTCTAGTACACTTGGTCCGACCTTTTCACGCCAAACCCTGTGCCGATGCGGTTGTGCGACCCTCCAACTCGCGCCGAACGGTTGTAGCACGCATCACGCACCACCAACCTCACGTAGTCGCTGCCTCGGGCGCCATGGGTCGCTCCACCATTCCTCCCGCGCTCATCGAGCTGTCGAACCCAAGCACACCCGAAGCACAAGTCGCCGCGCTGCAAAGCTTGAAGAACGAGATTGTCGGGCACGAGCAACGGAAAGAGCTCGCGGTTACACATGGGGTCATCAAGCCGCTGGCAGGCTTGCTGCGGAGTGAAGCGCGGAAAGGTGGGAAGAGGAGGCGAAGCCAGGCAAATGGGAATGGATCTGGGCTGTTTACGGAGAGCAGGCGGAGTCTGTCGGAGTGGTCGACTGAGGACGAGTTGAGGTTCCAGGCTACGTTGGTCGTAGGTAGTCTTGCAAATGGTGAGCCATGGATAGCCAAGGGCATATATAACGGACAAGATGGCTGACATGAGGCGCATAGGCGGACCGGCTTTTGTCGCACCGATGCTCGCGGGCAACATCCTCCCTCCACTGCTCGAAGCATTGCGCCCCAGCGAGGCACCTGCGAAACTTGTCACCACGACTCTGAAGACGCTGAACCAGATCGTAGATGCGGTCGCGCAAGAGAAGCCATGGGTGGACATGTCGGAAACATCGTCGAGATCGACATTGGCCTTTGCGCTCCGCGAGCAGCTATACGTGAGGCCGGTGATTGAGAGCCTCGCGGAAATACTGTCACAGCCGGCAGGCACGATGAAGGCGAATCTGCAGATATCATTGGCCGTGCAGCTCATCATGAAGACTTGCCAGGAGGAGAACCAAAAGAGGATGATGGTCGAGTATGGCAATCTTGACTTATTAGCAGGACAGCTTGCTGCCATTGCTGCAGCCGATGAGTCGACTCAAGATCCCGACGCGAAGCCAGCGACCCGAGATCAATTGCCGCGGCCATGTCTTTCTGATGTCCTGGAAGCAATCGCTGCCATCATCAAGGATTCTCACTTCTACGCTGCTCGCTTCCTGTATTCACAGCCGATACAACAACTCTTTGGGTGGCCGAAAGACCGCGCAACGGCGTCATATGATGGATATGGCGGCACTTCGCAATCGTCGTGGGACAAGCTCATACCGCGTGTGCAGACGATGACGAGCAAATCGGATTCGTATACAAAGTCATGGCCTGCTCTTGGATCGTACACTGCTGCCAACGTGGAGAATTACGGGCGGCTACCAAGCGTGGAATCGTTGCAGCAGCCGACAGGTCGAGGGATTATCACAGATGAATCCGAATCTCCGCTGTTCGTATGGCTGATGTACGTTGCTAGACGCGGCGAGGGCAGGGAACGTCTTTCCGCGTGTTGGCTGCTAGCATTGCTGAAGAAGTTTGGCGAACGGTGGCCGCTCAACGACCCCTCCAAGACGACACGAGAACGACACTTTTCGTACTTGATTATTCCTCTGGTCGTTAAGATGATTGAGGAATCGTCACCGACATCCGACCATGCAAAGAAAGCATATGCTGCAGGCCCAGCAGCGAAGGAAGAGATGCGTACCGTGCTCGAGCGATCACCTTTGGTGCTTGCTGAGCTTGTGTCAAGCAATAAGGCGCTGCAGTCTGCGGCTGTCGATGCTCGTATCATGCCTACGCTGGTTCAAATACTCAAGAGGTCTTTCGACACAGTAACGACAAATACGAAGCCGCTGTGGCAGCCGAAGTCGTCGTCATACGAAGTCAAAGATCCCATGGTTGATCCGGCGTCGTCGACATTGGGGAGGTCTGGTCTCAGCGCAGACGTGCTGCACGCGTTCAAGTATCGCGAAAGCGTTTTGTTGGCGTTAGCTGCTCTGGCGGGTGATCAAGACGGATTGAGAAAGCTTGTCATTGAGATGGGCGCTGCGACTCACATCATCGAAGCCATGGTACCTTACTCAGAGAACAACGAGCCAGGCGCAGCCCCGACCTCGGCGAAAGATGGAAACCCGGAGCCGGTGCTCATTGCTGCTTGCAAGGTGACACGTTCCTTGTCGAGATCAGTCAGTGTGCTTAGAACAAGTCTCATCGATCATGGCGTAGCACAGCCGGTGTATGAGCTTCTCATGCATCCCAGTGTCAAGGTGCAAATAGCAGCAACCGAGGTCATCACCAATCTAGTCTTGGAGATGTCACCAATGCGTCCAGTATGTCGACTGTAAAGCGAGTGAGGACTGAGCTAACAACGTGTAGGAGATTATTGAAGCTGGAGTGCTGCGAGCGTTATGCGAGCAGTGCCGATCAGCCAATTTCAACCTTCGCTTCGGAAGTCTTTGGGCATTGAAGCATTTGTGCCTTGGTCTACCACAAGACATGAAGAAACAATGCTTAGACGAACTGGGTGTCGGTTGGCTTGTGCAAGTACTCAATGGCGAACCGAGTAAGCCTGCCATGGGTACGCCAAATGCCGCAGGCGAGCAGGTAGACCTTCTGAATTCTGTCGATGAGCCGCATATGGATCTTGACGAGGATTTGTCCGATGAAGAAGACGAAGACACAATGGCGGATAGCATACCTTCCATGAGTCGCCTGCAACGACCAGGCTCGCGATACACGAGTGCAACGAATATACGAGACCGGCTCCAGCATATCAAGAACGATGAGCAGGATGCTCGGATAAACGACGAGCGGAACGAAATCCGCATCCAAGAACAAGCCCTCGACTTCCTTCGAAACTTTATATCAGAGGACCAAACGACTGGTGAGATGATTGATCACCTCCTCAAAGCCTTTGGCCACACTCGCTTTTTCGAGCTTCTCGACGCCAAAATCCGCCCCAAGAACTCCTCAGCATCCACATCATCACAACCCCAACCCCAACCCAGCACAGTAGCGCCCACATACTGGTCCAATACAGCCCAACGCGCCGCCACCAACCTCGCCGCCCAACAACTCTCCCAACACATCAACTGGACCAATTACCCCGCCGCCGAACTCGTCCTTGCAACAACTTTCGTCCTCGTCCACCTCGCCAACGGCCGGCCCGCACACCGCTCCCTCCTCATTTCACAAACCTCGCTCATGCAACACGTCCTCCCGCTGTGCACCCATCATAGAAGAGAAGTCCGCGCCCTGTGTGCGTGGTTTCTGAACAATCTGCTCTGGCTCGAAGATAGCTCCGATGAAGCGGCGACGCGTGAGCGCGCGCATTTACTAAGGAATCTGGGCTTTGAAGAAGGCGCCAAGTTGTTGGCGAAGGATATGGATCTCGATGTTAGAGAGCGGGTGAAGCCGGTGATTGATCAGTTTGCGAGACTTTTGGGTGAGGGGCACACGGGTATGGGCATGGGGAGGAGTGGGACGTATGGGAGTGCAAGCGGGCAGGGGTTTGGTGGAAGTGAGGGAGGGGGGATGAGTGGGTTGGGGAGGTTGGGGGGTTTGAGCGGGTGGGATAGGGGCAGTAGAGGGTGAATGAACAGAGAGGAGGTTGCATGACTGCAAACGGTATCTTTATGTATTGGGCTGGGAGATGACGAGTATGTTCGGGTTATGTCTTTGATATATGTATTTTGACCTCTCTAGGGATTGGACTGAGGATCCGACATGCTGCAATGAAGCACCAATCGAAACATTCGCAACTTAAGCACTAAATTAAGTTATCTGGCGTTTGCTGGTGATGGTACAAGATTTGAACCAGCGCTGTGAACGCAGAGTCCTTCTCACAAACACCTATCATAGTGAACGATGCTGCTTCAACTTCATCGCACGTCCAACAGCCAGCGCTAGTGCTACTGGTACTATCGGCTCGATAAGCCTCCTTTGAGGTGAAATGCTGACCGCACTCTCCTGCTAAGTGCCTCCTAGTACAAGGAACAGTAGTACTTGCTGCACGGACTAGCTACTGCCCGTTCTATTCTAATTAGCAAGCATCAAAGGCTGCACAAGACGTCGCCCTACTTTTTCTCTACCTAAATACTCCTCCTCCCCCTCCCCACCTACCTCACAACCTGCCTATACGCACAATACGCCATCGCACTCGACCACAGTAGTACAGGCTGTTGTGCGTGCTGGAATCCCCTCTTCACTCCGGGACACTTGCACATCCAGCTGCTGGTCATATCAAGCACGGCACGAAGACTTCTTACTTGCTGGTGGTTATCGTGGTGAACTCGTGAAGGCGCACAGCGGGCATGGAAAAAGGGCGTATGCTTCGAGTAAGCACGCTGCACAGTGTAGAGCTGCAGGACCTATTACGGTGAGGTGGTGCTGGGGAGTGGGGATGGGAACAAGGCTGAGTAGGAGCAGGAGGAGGTGAGGACAAGTGACGGGCTTAGGCTAATACGGGAACTGGATTTGCGTGTGCATGTACATATTGGAATATCCGGTTTGCAAACTTGGGCGCGTGGCACAATAGTTGCATACAACTATTGAGATGGTGGCGGCTTCCAGTCTTGGGCTTCCGCAAGCCTCGGACTGGCGTCCGAGCACGCACAATTGAGGGAGGTTGTGTCTTGACGATGTCGGCAGCGACGATTCGACGCGCTCGTGCTGGCTCGGCGGCACGCGGGGGAAGGGGCGCAGGTATGGGTTTCGATCGAGTCGCGTAATCGTGAATGCTAGACTGGTATGGGGGCTGGGGTAGTGCCGCTATGGTGGTGGATAAGTTATTGGACAATGGCAGAGATGCAGGATGAGAAGTACGACTGATGAACATGAGAGAGACTGCTGGGCCGAATCATATTTAAAGGACGGGGCAGGCAAGTCCGTCGAGGGGAATGCTGTTCAAATGACAGCTCTTTGTCCTATTGTCGCATTGTTCAGCCTTGTTCAGCCTTGTTCTATCGGACCGTCGAAGACATTGGGAAGACGAAATGAAACGGACGGGGAGTAGCAACGACTTGAGCTCGCTTTCTGCGATACAAATTTGACGCCAATGAGCACTTTGCATTTATAAGATAGGTGACTGTTTTGTCTGCATTTTCGTCTTCTAGTATTGCTGCGGCAGTTCTTTGTATGTGGGTGCCTATAGTTAGCCGCGCTCGGAAGCATCATGTCTCTACGGAGGTCTTGAGTAATCTGTATGCGCATGAGCACAACACACACCGAAACTTGCTATTAGTACCCCTCAGACTGAGCAGGCGCGGTATGCACACTCGTTGCTCATCATTTTGTGTTATACACTATTTTCAAGCCTTTCAAATGTTTATCTTACACCCACTCCCGAGGGTTCCTAAGAACATCCAACAGTCTCTCTTCCCTGCTACCCTTTTCAGGCGCATGCATGTACTCCCACCTCGACGTGAGGGGCAAGCTCATCAGTATGCTCTCCACTCTTGCGCCAGGTGTGTTCAGCCCGAATGCTGTTCCGCGGTCATGCACGAGATTGAACTCAACATATCTTCCTCTTCTTATCTGCTGCCAGTGCTTCTGCGCGTCAGTGAAGGGCATGTCTTTTCGCTTGTTGATGATGGGTAGGTAGGAAGGCAGGAAGGCGGATAGACAGTCTTGCACAAAGGAGAAGAGTTGTTCTTGGTCCTTTTCCGCCTCGTCCAAGTCGTCGAAAAATATCCCGCCTACACCACGGGTCTCGCCGCGGTGCTTGTTGTTAAAGTACTCGTCGCACCACTTCTTGAAGCGTGGATAGTACGCCTTGTCATGCTTGTCGCACGCGCCTTTGATTGTGTTGTGGAAATGTATCGCGTCCTCGTCGTAGAGGTATGACGGCGTCAAATCGCACCCGCCACCGTACCACCACGCGTTCGTGTTGCCGAGCTTGTCGGCTGTCTCGAAGTAGCGGTAGTTGAGATGTACCGTTGGCGCATTGGGGTTGTGCGGGTGCAAGACCATGGAGAGACCCGCGGCGAAGAATTCGAGGCTGTCGACGTCGGGGTCGAGGGCTTTGTGGTTGACGCGCATTTTTTGGATGGCGGCGCGCGGCAGGCGGCCGTATACGACTGATGTGTTCACGCCGGCTTTCTCAAAGACTTTGCCGTCTTGGAGGACGCAAGTTATGCCGCCGCCGCCTTCGGGGCGTTGCCATGAGTCAATTTTGAATTTTGTGCCGTCGACCTTTTCTAGCTCAGAGACAATTAGTTTTTGGTGCTGCTTGATGAATTGCTCCATGCGTAGCCTCATTGGCGATTGGTCGGACACGCCATTCTCTCGTTTGAGGAGTTCGTCTTTCTGGGCTATGGTTGGGGTCTCGGTTTTGATGCTGTCGTCGGTCCACTGTAAAGTCTTAGCTGGCATCTTCTGTGACGATATGCCCCAGATCATACCATGGAGTAGATCATGGCCCCGATGAAGGGCAGCATCAGCAGCCGTATCCTGTTTGGCCATTTGCTAGGCTTGGGGCTTCTCCATTCCTCTATGGGATCGACCTTCTCTTTCGGCGGAAAATCGGACATACATCTTCGCGGCGATTGTATCTGTCTCTTCACGAATGTGCGTGGCCGTAGTGTTGGTCTTGGCGCATAGCTCTGGGGAAGCTCGAGAGCTCTCGGGATGCGAAATGCGGATCGGAATGGTGGCATGGCGGGCAATCGAAGGCAGGACCGAACAGGAAGCTATGTTGTGGCCATGTATGGCAGGAACGAGGGAGAGGGTAGAAGATTTCGCCTTGAGTTGAAATAGGAAAAAGCTTGTCATCCAAAAAGTGTATGGACATCACACGATGGTGGGCGCATCATCATGCAGGTACCGAGGAGCTTCGATGATGCAAACACGCCAAACTGCCGCGTAGGGCTGCATTCACTCGAGCTCGCCCATAACCTAGCAGTTGGGACCATGGCGAACAAGTGTTTGCAATAACGCATATTGCACGCGTTTGTCGAAATCTCAACAGTGCCCACACCGTCCTGTGCATCTGAACACGTAGCTGATGGTGACCACTAGTCATACCGCGTACTGCCAGACAGTCTTCTGCCGTTGTCGATGTGGTCTATAGCAAACATACATTCTAGATCATGGCACGCAAAGACTAAGATACCTCAGCCCAAGTATCGAGGTATCATTGTGCGGATGACTCAAGTCGCTGCAGGTCATGGGGAGCTGAGCAAGTGACTTGGACGGCAGTGCTCAGCCATCAAAGAAGAGTCACTTTGTCGCCCCCACAAAGAAAGGGCGGTGCTGGCATGAACGAAAGACTAATCTGAAAGTGTGTCTCGCAGCTGCCCGAGTGTTTGAAGCGGCCTTTTGAAGCGCGACCGTGGGAGGGTGGTGACATAAGCTGGTGATTGGCAAGCGGTGCTGCCTTGCGCGCCCCGCCTCTTAAGTCCCCTCTCACCGCCAGCCCTCCATCCTACATATACCCTCCGCCACGCAACACCCGCACGACTCACTAAAATCGTATCACCACTCGACACCACACCGCACCAGAACAGCCTTATCACATTCCAGTATGCGTTCCAAGTTCAAGGACGAGCACCCCTTCGAGAAGCGCAAGGCCGAGGCCGAGCGCATTCGCCAGAAGTACAACGACCGCATTCCCGTACGTCTGCCTGCACCCGTCGCTCATCTTCCACATCATGCAGCACAGCTAACAGCGCGTGTAGGTTATTTGCGAGAAGGTCGAGAAGTCGGACATTGCGACCATCGACAAGAAGAAGTACCTCGTTCCAGCAGATCTCACCGTCGGCCAGTTCGTGTACGTGATCAGGAAGCGCATCAAGCTGTCGCCTGAGAAGGCCATCTTCATCTTCGTCGATGAGGTCCTGCCACCTACGGCCGCGTTGATGAGCTCGATATACGAGGAGCACAAGGATGAGGATGGTTTCCTCTACATCACGTACGTCACATCACCTTCCCGTCACGTCTCCAGTCACTAACAACCAACAGCTACTCGGGCGAGAACACGTTCGGTGGGGCCATCTAAGCCAGCCTACATTCCTCATATCTACACGGTCATCGACGGCGCAGTGACACCACGGCGTTTTCGGATATCCTCGGGTTTCTTATCTTTTGACGCAACACGATATCATGGCATGGGTGGACGACGGATGGTTGCTGTGGATGAGGTGGTGCGGAAGCTACTCCCTCGCTTGTAGCAAAGAACAACCACTCTCTGACGGCTGGGAGGACGACAAGACAGATCTGTTATAATGCAGAGCTTCTCAGTGCTGAGCTGATGGTTGGGACATGCGGGCAGGTCTTTGGAACATGATGCAGGCTAGTTGACAACTTGGCTTCTTTTCTTGACTGCTACTGTACTTGCTCGTCTCATCCTAATTCAAATGCATTGATATGCACCAAAGCCCGTCACAGCAATTAGTCGTGACCAGCACGATGGACCTGTGCCTGACCTGGCAGCGTGACTTGCGGCTGATTCGGCCTCTGAAACTATGACGACATCGTCCACCTGACCAGTACCTGCATTCAACCTTCACGATCTGCAGTAATGACCGTTCCATCATTCGTAAGAAGAGTCATCTAGAAATAGATCAAATAATGCCAAAAACGAGTGGAAGCTACCCGGACTCCACATGGAGATCGTGGGGTCGAGCTCCACGCCGTTGTGGGCACGGACCACACCCTATGCAAGTGCGGGACGCCGATCTTAAGCTTTTCGGACACTATTCAAACTTCAACACTGCTGTACTTTTGCCGTATAACCATAAATAACCTGGCCTACTCCATACTTTAGCTGTTCTTTGGTACCTTCCCGCTACTGCGGTTATCGCAACCTAACCACGTACCCTCAAACAAACTTGCGAAGCCTGGCTCACACCTAACTTTTACTTCACCTTAACTATGTCCTACCAGTATATCATCTCAAAGTCCGCATTATCCCCTCTCAGATCGTCACCCCAGCAAGTTCACTGACTACTCGACAGACGTCTTGATCCCATCTTCGCAGTATCGATCGGGCTCGCTGCCGCCGTAACGCGCATAAATCGAGAAGAGAAGGAGAAGGAACGGAGCACAGCTGAGAGTATGGATGCGTTGAGGAGGAGATGGAATCTGGCATGGCAAAGTGACGCACAGGGATCTAAGAAGATCTAGAGAGCGCAAAACGATGGGCGGTAACGCGAAGGCTGGGCCAGGATATGTGATAAGAATCACTCGGTGGGAGACGGTGGAGCAATGCACGAGATGATGGTATACGAAGACTACGCATTCCAACTACATGGATCTCTACGATGGTTGCCTTCACCTTCGGGTAAAATCGATCACCATCACGGTGTCGCCTCGGGTACATGGTCGGCGTGGTACTCCAATCCGATTCTGGCGGTCGAAGAAAGCATACAGTCTCTTAGACTTTCACATTGCTGATTAGGAGCTATTTCACGAAACTGCTCTGGTGCAATGATCGGTCGCTGTTCCGAACGAATATATCTAGTCCAATAAACTACATTACGACTACTATAACTTACGACACATATCGAAGATGTACATTCCGACAAAGTCTACAAATCCGCACAAAAAAGGCCGACGAATCATCTGAAGACATCGACCTCGACTCAAAACTCAGGAATATCACGCTCCAGCTTTCCCCACTTCCCTCTCAGCGGGTCCCGGGCATATGTCAGCACAATGACCTGGTACCCTGCCGGCCTGTAACAACCGTGTCCGGGTCGCTGCGGGTTGGCCTGCAACTGCCCAGGACCCAGCTGCTCTTGATCCGAACTCTCAACATGCGACTCGTTGTCCGGTCCGCGCACATTGATGATATGCGTTTGGCCAGAATGAGGTTGGCCTGCGACCCTCCACTGAGAGTCCCCTACATCGATGGTGGGCCTATTGGAAGACTTTCGGCTCGATTTGGGTACCTTGACCCAGCCATTGTTGGGGACTGTGGGGTCGACAGCGGTCGGGTCTTGGTTCGCATTGGCAGATGAGCCCTGATTCGAGGTAGCGTTTTGACTGGCACTGGACTTCTGCTTGAGCCCAACCAATGTCCAAAACTCGTTCAGATATCTGGAGAAAGGACTCGAGTCAACATTCGCGGCGACCTGCTTTGATGGACCGATGTGTTGGTGGGATTGCTGCGGGGCCGCGATTGACTGTCTTCGATGCAAAGCATCCGCGTCGTCGTTTCCGTCCCCGTCTGGCGACGACTCCGAATTGTGCGGAACGTCACCTGCTCCTGGACCAAGTTCTTCTATGAACCTCTCCTCGGTGACCATTGCTAAGCCACGGAGACCGCCGAATATATTCCTCCGTGGCCGGTTATTTGACAAACTTGGGGACCGTGAGCGGCAAATTCTTTCCGGCTCATCACGGGCTCTCGCAGGCGCATCTGAGACTTCTTGTTGCTCTTCTTCCACTGGTGCTGGAAGCTGACGTCCTTCCCTGATCATCCTGCCTGACGCGTGATTGAGAGCACGGAAGATGATAGGCTTCGCCTCGCTATCGTCCATACCTGCTATTCTTCCCTCCAGTTCCGCCGGAGCAATAGAGGAGCCGGAGTCATCGCTAGCGTTTATTTCGACATCCTCGTCGTGTTCGCCGTTACCGCCGTTATTCTCTGCATCATGTTGCACAGGATCCTCGCCTTGTCCCAGAATATCGTCGAGCATCTGCTGGTCCTCTTTCTCTTCCATATCTGACGACGTTATGGGACCACGATAACGTGGCACAGTGGGCCCTCTGGCAGGTCCAAGTCTACGTGCGAATCCTCGATCGACCTCGGCAGCGATTTCTTCGGCCGTTTTCGGAATATACTCTCTTGGTGAAGGGTTCTTGGGTCTATACGTAGGCTCGGTAGGATCAACTGGACTACCCGAGGTAATCGAATCGTCGTCTCTCATGCTGTCTTCGGAGCCTTGCCACTTGAAAGCTTCATCGATCTCCTCATCACCTACATTGTCGAGATGCTCTTCTTCCTCTGCTTCCCCTTCATTGTCTTCCTCGTCGTCTTCATTTAGGTTCTCGTCGTCCTCGTCCTCTACTTCTTCGCCGTCCGGTAAAACCACAATACCACCAGACTCCATCCTCCCGCCATTGCCACCATGAGCAATCGCACTGCTCAGCGTATAGGTCAGCGGTAGTGAATGATTGAGCTGGCGAAATCGCAAGTGCAGCTGGTCCGGTACATTCCATGGATCCAACTGTTTCGTAGTCTGCCCAAGCTGCGCATGAGGAATTGGCCCAGGCGGACTATTGATGTCTACACAAATCCGCAATATCTGCGGCGCAGCTGTGATCCTCCTCCGGAATATGTGATGGGTTGTTCCCGGACAATTCGCACACGGCGCATGCCCAGCCGTCATAAAAAAAGTCTGCGTCAAAATCGTATCCAGATCTCCCGTCGCCAACATTGCCGGATCATACGCAACGTTGAGCATCGACGCCGACTGGTTCGTCACCGTAATCAACCCGCACGGCATACATAGAGTTTCCTCCTCGTAGTCAAGCTGAAACAACGCGCGCCACTCTTCGTTCCAGTGCGCTTCCCATGAATTTCTCGCGGCCCAAGCGTCATATAGACCACCGGTACCGGGCAAGGAGCCGATATAACGCATGAAAACTGTAGCAAAGTCATAGAACTCCGCAGGCGTACTACCTGTCATGCCAACCGCTAGCTGGTGCAGTCGAGCGATGTTGGGATCCGTGTCGTCGATTGGATTATTCGCGCCTGCGGCGCCCCAGTACGTTCTTGCGAGCTGTTGATACTGGCATGTGACGCAGTCGTTGGCGTTGTGTCCATCCACGTGGGGTGCTATGTGCGAGGGGATCCAGCGCAGGAAAATGGGAGTGTGCATGAAGGATTGGTGGATTATGGATTGGAAGGTGCGAAGCGGATTATTGGTGTGGATGACGCGCGGGTTGCGATGGGGTCGCTGGCCTCTTGGAAGCCATTGTTTGCTGATTTTGAAGCCCTGGGTTTGATTAGTTTCGTTGTGCGAGGAGAGATAATGAGACGAGGAGAAGTACATATTTATCGCGCTGGCGTTGGAGATCGGTTTTCAGAGTGTTATCTGCGTTCACAGAGGTGTTTGATGTGCGTGGTGCCATTTTGAAATCGTGCCGCTGGGAGACACTGTTGGTGGTGTGGAGGGTAGCAGGAGGTCAGCAAGACGTTGCACTTGACATACTTGAAGACGGCATATAGAGATATACATTGTTCATGTATGAGTTCCACACTGCTCGCTCTTTCTTTTGACTTGGCCTCGGTCAAAGGAACCATTGTTCTCGGTGGTCGTCTGCATTGTTGTACCGAAGAGGTGAAAGTGGCTTTGTCTTCTTGTTCGCCTCAACCTCACGAAACGGACTCCTCGTTTGGATCATTTTCGACTCCAGTCCAACGTAATGGAAGTTGCTTTGTAGAAAAATCTATGTGTGTCTCGATGCCGATTTCAATTTTGGCTCGTGGGTGTCAGTATCCTTGAGCTGCTTGCGGTGACGGCGTAAACGTTGGGTTAACGCTGGAAAACAGGCATGTCGCGTATCTCGATACATCAACCCTGTGTTATGTATCGATGAAATATACCCTCGTGCATACCTGTACCAAAGAGCGGGCTAGAGCTTTCATAGTTGTGGCACGATGCGGTAGGCTACATGACATTAGCGTGGAGAGCATCTTGAAGACAAAGAAAGACGACAAACTTAACGCCAACAATAGCATTGTTCGCAGAGAAGTGGAGGTGCATGGGTAAGATGGTCGAGCTTAAGACAAACTCTCTCATCTTTGCACTGTTTAATGCTACCTCAAATGCTCCAATCTCTTCTTATATCAATGTCATAATGGTCAGTACTCGAGGTCAACTAAAGTACGTCCCTGCGTGACGGAAAACCCGCCGTCGCAGAACGCCAATAGCGCTTTCTGTAATAACAACACCAACAGGTGTCGCACAGCTCCGGCAATCTCAAGATAGATACTTTGGTAGCTCATCTCCTTATATGCTTTGTACACTTGTCGTAAGCTTATTCAATAACATCCCTCCCCGCGTGCCGGAAAACCCGCCGTGCCGGAAAATACGAGGGGTACTTTGACTTCAAACAACAGTAACTCTGCGTACATGTTGGGCTACACCAAAACATGTAGAAATAATGTGCAGTAGCTGGTATTGAATATATATAACCCTTTCTATATAAAAATTACATTGTGCATTGTCGCTATCGATCCTAACACTTACAGAGCCTTATTCTTTAATAAACTAAGCTTCCTTCCTTATGACACTACTCTTAGGTTTTAATCGCTCTGTAAACCTATAGTAGTGCTATCTAAGCCTAAGAACATTATTATGGTATTGGGAAGTTATCAGCCTTATGTCTGCTGTCGCACGCAAATTCATGCAAAATCAATACCCTGGTCGGTACCTCCGATCAAAGCCATTACTAATTCTGGCTAGTGTGAAGCCGGCACAGTGTCCCACGTAATCATCCGGATGTAATTTATTTTTGTCATCAGTAAGCCAAGTTTGTGGATGGCGATCAACTCGACAGATGACAGATGGTTAGCCACACTTATTAGCCACAATGATGACTGAACCAGCTCGCCACAGAAACTCAATCCGGGGCCCATGACACGTGCCCGAAACCACCCTCAAATGCCGTCTCTCAAGAATTCTCAACGCCTCTCACACAAGGCTATGGCAGGAGCGGGTCGGCTATCTTCCCGCTAGCGCGTGCAAGATGTTCATGCACGTCGCTCATGTTAACTGTTGCTAGCCTTGCTGCGCCACACTCTAGGCTGTGCAAGTATCTGCACTTACTCAAGAACGCCACCAACTTCTTCTCACAAAACCAAAAGACCCGACTGTACAACGCTTCCGTTACACCTTTAAACGCAAGTATTTAGTATTAATTAGCACTTTACGCTCCTATATGCTCGCTCAAATACTAATAATCCAGCCTCAAGTAGCAATGACTAAGCTACCGCGAACGAGCCGCGCCAACGCTTATCCCCACCACATTTCTCTACCAAGATTTATACTAAAGCGATTCTTGCAACGATAAGGGCGTATCGAAGAAGCTAAAGGTGGTTCACTTCTCGACTCGTACTTTGAATCCTCGAGTCTAGCTCACTGTAACGGAACAACCGCTTTAACAGAGGGAAAGGAGTATATGATCTCCACATACATATGTTTCATCTACTAAACTATACTGGGGTGAACTTCGCATATCCATACTCTTCCGCTTCCAACACCAATACCAATTGTATTTCCTAAAATTGCTGATGAAGATGGTCGATATTCCGAAGGCAACCGCACAACGTTCTCAGAATTATATGTTATCCATACCTTATCTGCGCTTAGAGCCAGACCGTGACACCGAACACTTTGAGGTCCTGTATCCACTGGATTTATGCTTGACCTTAGCAAATCATTAATATCAATAACGCCAGCATCAGTCTTGAGGTGTGAGTTATTGATGTCGAATGAAATGCTGTGAAGTGTCTTTCCAATGTTGAGCGTCTGGAGGCACTCGCCGCTATGAGCATCCCAGATCTTAAGCGTGCTGCCCCTCGACATCGGCTCTAGCCGGGTTGGTTGGTGACCGAGACGTTCAGAAGCGCGTTGAGCCATCTGAAAACCGATAGCTGTGTAGATAGAGCTGCTGCACGCCGATGCCAGCCAGGTTGAGTCGCGAGAGAAAGCTACTAAATTGACACAGTCGTTGTGGCCTTTGAGCGTTTGCACGCACTCGCCGCTATGAGTGTCCCAGATCTTAATCGTGCCATCTCTTGACGCCGACGCCGACGCTAGCCGGGTTGAGTCGTGAGAGAAGGCTAGTGAGTACTCGGACGAGTTCATACCCGAGTGCCAACGATCATGAAGCGTAAGACTGCGCAAGCACTTGCCGCTATGAGCGTCCCAGATCTTAATTGTGCCATTTCTTGACGCCGACGCCAGCCAGGTTGAGTCGTGAGAGAAGGCTACTGAGTCGATAGAGTCGCCGTGACCCTCGAGCGTCTGCACGCACTCACCGCTATAAGTATCCCAGATCTTCACTGTCTTGTCGTATGACGCTGACGCCAGCCAGGTTGAATCATGAGAGAAAGCTACTGAGTTGATGGGTGCACTGTAACCCATGACCCCAGCTAAGCACTCAACGCTGTGACCCTTAAGGGTCTGAACGCACTCGCCGGTATGAGTGTCCCAGATCTTGACCGTACTATCGTCTGACG
Source organism: Setomelanomma holmii (assembly GCA_010015745.1). NCBI lineage: Eukaryota > Fungi > Ascomycota > Dothideomycetes > Pleosporales > Phaeosphaeriaceae > Setomelanomma > Setomelanomma holmii. The sequence continues at coordinate 178,464 of ML978166.1, forward strand.
CCGACGCCAGCAGGGTTGCGTCGTGAGAGAAGGCTACTGAGTCGATAGAGCTGCTGTGGCTCTGAAATGTCTTCTGCATGTACTCGTCGCTGCAAGCGTCCCAGATCTTGACCGTCTTGTCGTATGACGCTGATACTACCCGGGTTGAGTCATAGGAGAAGGCTACTGAGCCGACAGAGTCGCCGTGGCCCTCGAGCGTCTGTAGGCACTTACCACTATGAGTGTCCCATATCTTGACCGTGCTATCCCATGACGCTGACGTCAGCCGGGTTGAGTTATGAGAGAAGGCTACTGAGCTAACAGCTTTATTATGGCCCTTGAGCGTCTGAGCGCACTCGCCGCTATAAGCGTCCCATATCTTGACCGTCTTATCCCACGAAGCTGATACTATCCAGGTTGAGTCGTGAGAGAAGGCTACTGAGTTGATAAAAGTGTCGCCGTGGCCTCCGAGCGTGTGCACACATTCGCCGCTATGAATGTCCCATATATTGACCCCCCGATCGTTTCCTGCCGACGCCAGCTGGGTCGAGTCGTGAGAGAAGGCTACTGAGTTGATAACATTGTCGCCGTGGCCCTCGAGCGTCTGCACGCATTCGTCGATATGAACGTCCCATATCTTGATCGTCCTATTCCTTCCTGCCCACGCCAGCCGAGTTGAATTATGAGCGAAGGCTACCGAAACAACACGGACACTGTCGCCCTGGAGCGTCTGCACGCACTCGCCACTATGAGCGTCCCATATCTTGACCGTGCCATCTTCTGACCCTGACGCCAGTAGGGTTGCGTCGTAAGAGAAAGCTACTGAGTTAACAGCCTTTTTATGGCCCTTGAGCGTCTGCACGCACTTGCCACTATAAGCATCCCAGATCTTGACTGTACTATCCCTTGACGCTGACGCCAGCTGAGTTGAGTCGTGAGAGAAGACTGCTAAATTAACATTGTCGCTATGGCTCTCGAGCGTTGACAGGCAGCCACTCCATTTGTCTTGCATTACTGGCTTGATCACTATTCCCTTTGGCTCTTCGTCTTTAAACAGCCCTCGTATAACACTACCAGTTGGACTAAACAGAAGCGCACCGTATGCCTGGAGTGGGCTACTTTCAATCGCCGATTTGTGGTACATGATGAATCGGCGTGCATCTTGAACCACTTCCATGGTCGAGGATGCGAAAGCTCTCTCCTATTTTAGTTAGCAAATGACCCTATTACGTGGTATAAGCTGGTAGGAAATTACTTCGGTAAAGGCTTCTAGACTAGTCATGGAGACTACTCCCTTCGATATGCTCATACAAAGACTCAAAGCTTCGAGCCAGTACAGAAAATTCTTTCTTAGAAAGCTGTCCACAATACCTCCACTCCCAAGAACACTCGCGTCGTATAATGTAGAGTCAAGGCTCCAAGCGCACAGGTGATCAATCCAGTAGATACACGAGTACCGCAACGCTGCTAAAGGATCAGGCTTTGGCAGTTCGATCTGCTCAATAAGACATCCTAAAGCATCCAGCTCATATATATCTCGTCGTAGTGTCTTAGACATGGCTCGTAGCGATCTAGAGAAGACTCCGTAGTGGATGACTTTGCTTCCGGCCGGGAATATTACATCAAATGCCTCCTTGAGGAGGAAGTCCTTTGCGGACTGATGCACAAAGTAGACAATGCCGTCCCGGATTGTGAGAAGCGAGCCGCACAGGTTGACGACCTCCTGCACTGAATCTATTTCATCAGCCATGTCGTCGAGCTCTTCTACAAGCGACGTAAGCTCCAGTAACGTGATGGGCCGGTATCCAACAGCAATTATGGCGAGTATACGTCTGCAAAGTTCAGCATCGTCTGAATTGTTGATGCGTTGTATCATCCTATCGTAGAGAGAGTCGAGTCCAGGAGGAAACGCCTCCAGCTTCTTGACGATATTGAACCGCGACATTTGATTTAGATTCTGACAGACTAATGCCGCCCAGAGGAAGGTGTCGTTAGCATTAGTATAAAGATACCTTAGCACGACATCCTTTGTCTGATCGGTATACTTCTTGTCTTGTGCTAGCCGTGACACTTTGTGCTGGATATAGGAACGTACTGCGGCAGATACCGAGTCTGCATTCAGCTCAAGGTTCAGCCTAACCTTGTCTCCTGCTCGCTCGAGACGCTCCTCGATATCCGGCCAGTTGCGGCTAGACATGATCCACTTGACGCGCGATGATGTAGAAGACATCTGGACAATTAAGTCCAGCAGTTTTGGCAAGTCCGTCACACATTCGTCGAGTGCGTCAACAACGAGATATGTGCCCTTCAAGCTTGGGTCTTGCGACATGTCCGTAAAGATCTCAGACAAGGCAACCCAGGCGTTGGCATCTTCGAAGAGCGTGTTGCCCGTATGATCATACTTCTTCCGCACATGTACGACAAGCGATGGCTGTCGAGAAACAAGCATATAGATCAGTCCTCGCAGCACGGCCGTGGCGTTGTTGATGCGCGAGTCCGTGGCCTGGCAGAAGAAGTATGACAGGAGAGCCGTCTCGGCCACAGACTTGCTCAGCTCGTTGATGATGCCGCATAGCAGCATCGTTTTGCCTTTGCCTGGATCACCCTTCATCCACAGCAGTCGGGTTCGCTCGCTGTCGCGCCACTCTTGGAACTCTGGATTGTCGAGGATCCAGCGATACGAATCCAGTAGCAGACCACCCTTAGTGTCTTCAATGCGCTTCTTGTCACTACGAGGATCAGTCGAGCGCAGGTCTCGGAGGCATGTATTGAGCTTGCTGATCTCTTCTTGGAGTCTTTTGAATGCACATGCATAGCCTTCTTTGTAGCAAAGCGGCATTTCAACGTCGAAAATACCAAGTAATGCGTACGCTTTGTCTTCTTCAATCTTTGTCTCGCGGCTTTGTATCCACGAAAATCGCTCCTTTTCGCTGAATCGCACCATGGGTGCTCCTTGTAGAGCTGTATTCGGGATCCCTGTGGCTTCATGAATGTGTTGCACCAATGACTGCTTGTCGCCAAGACTCTTCCACTCTTGCGAGAAGAACTCGACTGAAGTGGGGGCAAGGAGCTCTTGGAGCGTCCAGCCCCGTCTGAACCATCTGCTTTGCCGAAACGCTGTCTCCCAAATGTATTTGATATCTCTATCACTTACTTTCCGCTTCATAGTCGAGACATCCTGTAAATAGACGTAGCACTGCTTCGCGTTCTTATACCACCGAAACATCGAGTTGATGGCCTTTTGAAGCTCGGCAGGGTTTGACTTATCGATGCAGCAGGTGTCTATCCAGCAGTATTGCAGGTCATCGCGTTCGGCCTGTTGTGTACAGAGCCGAATCTTATGGTAGCCTGTCTTGTCCTTTCCAGTACTGTCCATCAGATCTTGGAAGGTGACCTCTTGACCATCCTCCCATGTATGGGATAGGATCGCATAGGGCGGAATGGTCTTCTTGCTCGCAAAGACTTCAGGGAGACCAAAATCGCCAGTGACGCTGCATCGTAAAAGACGTATAACATCCGCCATAGCTAGGGAGCGCGACAGGCATGAACATCAGCTGGGCTCATTCATAGCAGCTTAGTTGGAGGGATGAGCTTAGAAACTAGATTGCCTCAGGCAGGGCCTAGCTATTAAGTCAGCGAGCACATAAGACTACGAAGCGTTAAGTGATACCGAAAGATTGCAGTTGAAAGCCATAACGGCAGCAGGACATCGTCGCATGATTTGGTGTCGCACGAAGAAGTTGGGTCAGGCTGAGAAAGCAGAATGATGTCTCAGCGCTTGCACAGCCTCGACTGTGGCGTGGCGACGTACATGAACACCTCGCACGCGCTAGTAGGATTTTTGCCGACCCGCTCCTGCCACAGCCTTGTGGGCTCAAACTGTAATAGAGAGGTACTCTTCTGTACCGTGGTGAATCACGCCGAAAAGAATGGCGCCTTACTAGATACGTAAGGCGGGTTGCCAAGCCTGCGTTGCACCCGGGCGGAGCCGATTCTCACTAGCGACTGTAACTTCAAAGCAGGATGTTAGAACCACTAAAATGACATTACATTGCTCACTTATACATCAGCGCTACTGGTGCCCTCCATGGTTCCGGCTCCTGGACACTGCCCCTCCTCGCCCTCTTGTCCTTTAAAGGAGGCATTGACGAGCCCGCCTCCTGCAGATCGGCATCGCCCTCGACATCGCCCTCTCGTGCAGGCACCTTGCGCTTACGACCACGCTTTCCCTTGCCCTTCTCCGCGGCAGCCTTGTCCTTGGCTGCGCGTGCCGCGCGAGCCTTGTCAAGGTCCTCGTAGCTCATTACCTTCGCCGTCCCTATAACCAGTGGCCGTGTCGATCGTCGCACCTTAGCCTCGTTATTGATCCTAAACAATAATCGGTTGTGGTCTTGAAGGAGGCTTTGTTTGGCAATGGATACTTTGGCGGCGGTTGCGAGCTTCTGTACACGCCTCTGTAGACGTTGTCTGCTTGCCTCATCAGATGCAGATGTACAAGCATCCTGTTTGATCAGGTTATGTAACGACGTCAGGGCCTCTACCGTCACCGGTGTCACAGGCGTCACGGGCGTTAGCGGAACTTCGTTCTGAGAGGACGACGTTGCCGCCATATCAGCGTTAGGACTACTATGTTCTGCGGGCGGCTTCGGCATGCCGTGAAGCACCCGCTTGGGGTTGAAGGGAAATAACCCTGCAGCAGCCCACCCAGCCAGGATATTCTTTTCAGTTATAGCTCTGTCCCTTGCTGGCTTATAAAGGTATGTGAAATGCTCCTTCCCAATAGTGTCTACACCGCCTCGATTCAATCGCTCGACTTGATCGCGATATGCGGTCTTCAAGGGCGCAAAGACTGAAAGGTTAATGGCTAGAGCTTGTGAGAAGTGTGAGAGGGCAGTCGACATAGGATGATGTTGTTTGCAAAGCAAAACTCTAGGATCTCAAGTGTTTCGTGGGTTCCGAAGCCATCAGATATTAGCACCCGTGGTTTACTGTTAGCTATTCCTTTAATTTGGGGGTCGAACACGTGCGTGAGCCACTCTAAGCTAATCTTGGAGTCATTATACCCATTTTCGGAGAATCCGTAGTGCCAACCAGAGGTCGGATGGGTGGTCCAGTTGCTTCGGTGGGTCGCAGCTGGCCAGATTATAAGAGGTAATAGCGACCTACCATCGGCACTGATACACTCTATCGCGGTGACCATTGTCCGCTTAACACCAGCGCCTCTATGCCGTCGTAGGTCATCTCTGCCTACAAGAACCTTGACAGAGCCTAGCATGCTTAGCATGACTCCTGTCTCATCCATGTTGTAAACATTCTCCGGCCGAATATGAATGGCCGGATCCTGTAGTAGCTTGCCGATCACTTGGAACCACTCCGTGACCTTGTCGTATATGTGTATCTCATGGCGCTTCCAGTCTATCGATCTCACTCTTTTCGCTTTAAGTTGGGGATGGCGTTTCTCGAAGGCTCGTGCCCAATTTTTGCCTGGAGGCTTGATTGGTTTGATCGCTGGCGACCGACGGCGGGCGATACTAAAGGCTAGCGTAGGTATATACTTAATGCGGACAGGCTGTCCAAAACTAGACATTAGTAGCAAGAACGCAACAAGAGCTTTCTCTTCCTCTACAGTAAGGTATTGCTGGCGTTGGGCCGTTTCCTCCTTTGAGGGCCGCCCACGATAACGATTATAGAGCGTGGTGAGGGCGACACCGCTGGAATCGGATCGGGCAGCCCATGGTCTACTGTCATTTGGGGGAGCTTCTGCAAGTGCCTTACTGGCTCGGTCCATCTCGACGATCGTGGTGGTACCATGCGACACGAGCGACATCTGGCGACATTGCACCCTCCACGCTCAGGTGCCAAAAATAGCCCATAGATGCTTCGAGAAGAGCGCCACACTTGGTGCTGTTTCAGACTAGCATAACTTACAGTACTTAAGCCAGTGTTCTGGTACTGGTTCACGTAAGCTCGCTAGCGCCAGCATTCTTGGGCGCACCCCAGCATTCCAACGCAGATTAATTCGGAAAGCATCATTACTAGATATTAGCATCTCGAAAGCCCTTACGTATCCTCTTGCATCCTCAGCTACGACGTAGAACCTCCGAACTGTAACAGCGTAGACGTAGTCACGTTTTAACAGGGGTGTAAAGCTATCGCGATTCTGAAGCACTCTGTAAGAAACAATCGACAGCGGGATATAGGCACGTATTTTTCTAGTTGCACGATAGGATTGTAGAGAGCATATCTCAAAGGAGCTAATGTATATGACGATAGCTTAGTAGACTGTGAGGTTGAGAAATTAAAGATCCAAATAACGAAAATTTTCCTGTGCACCGGGTTTTCCGGGGCGCAGGGGGGGATGTTACCTGACAATACCACAATTCACTGCTTGGCTGCACAGCGCTGCCTCCTCCCACTGGCTCGGACTTTCCTAAACGCAGGTGCATCAATCTACAAGCCCGTTGGACTACAGATGACTACGAGAAGATAGTATGCCGAGCATTCTATCGTGTTTAACAAGCTGATTGTGCTGCATTTGTGAGTTTCCGCTGGTTCGGACAGCATAGAAAAGCGACAATGCACATCCTTGCTGCACAGAAACAACCTAGCTCGGGTCTGACTACGTTGTTAATAAGCCTTGCGTACAGCCACGTGGCATAGCCTTTCGCTTGGTAGCGCAAGCTAGGTGGCTAGGCGCGGTCAGTGCGCACCGATGCTGGCGTTGCAGCATTTAGTCAGCGCAGGCGGCTCAATTGCAGCAGTTGTGCAGCAAGCAAGACCTACTCGCAAGTGCGTGCAAATTACCACACATCTGCAGCGTCACAGTGCAGTGGTGACTGATATTAGTTTCCAGTTTTGCGCTTTGGTTATTTCCAGCGTACGGCCGCTCGAAACGGCGCTTATCTAATAGGCGTTAGCGGTTTGCAGGGTCAGTATCTGTGGCTTAAGAGTGATGATATCACGAGCTGTGCCACATGTACCTTTGCTACCTCATTTTTGGCGCATTTTGAACATCTTCATATAGCCAGAGCGGGCCAGTCACCCTCTCTACTACTATACTAATAGCAACCTGGGGCCTTTTATGCTACTCGATGCAGGTTTCAAAGTACACGTGACTTAGCAGGGGTGGCTGTGATGACATAGCAGGCAGCCACCAAAACGATTTAGGCTCATTGCAATACCCACCAGAACTTTGCAATACGCACAAATTTGAGTTGCTGCGTACAATGTCTTGTGCCATCCCCCCCTATCCTTATTCTTCGCTTTTGCCTGACAGTATTCGCTTGCTTTGCCTACTACTATATGGGGATGAGGATGCCCCTGTACAATGCCAGCTCTTTAGCTACTCTTGACAGGAAGTTGGCAAAGGGAATCACTTGTACGAGGCTTTATCCTATGTATAGGGCGATGAAAACAAGACTTTGCCTATATTTATAGGGAAGCATCGCTTTAATGTCACGGAAAACCTTTATGCAGCTTTATCACGTCTTTGAGATCACTCTTTAGAGCGCATCATATAGGTGGATGCTATTTGTATCAACCAGGGGAATGAAGAAGAGAAGGAGAAACAGATTCAGCTAATTGCCAGAATTTACGGCCAAGCATATAGTGTAGTGGTTTGGCTCGGAAAAGAGGCGGACGATAGTGACCTAGCTCTTGAAGCGATAATCAGTGCAGGGAATGATAGAGGCCTGAAATTTACAGATAACGCGACAGTTCAGCAAGCAGTCATCAAGCTACTCAAACGGAAATGGTTCTGGCGTATCTGGGTAATGGCACACAATCCGTTTACGACCCTAGGAAACAGTACTAAAGAGTGGTTTAGGTGCTCCAGGAAGTTGCTGCCGCCCGACACATTCGGATTGTTTGTGGTCGCATTGAAGTCGACGGATATGCCTTTTGTTTGGGCGTGAATTCATTACATAGCCTGTACGAAAGTTGCGAGGGCTTGCAGAATTGTATCCGTTCTGTGACATACCTAATAAGGGGTGCTATTTTTAGATTTAGCCATAGCAGCTCAGGTGGTGTTTCGAAAGGAATCTGCTCTCTAGGCGAGCTGCTCGATATGTATCACACTCACGAAGCCACGAAACGCCATGACAAGGTGTATGCGTTGCTTGGCATGAGTTCTGATGAGCCTAGGAGAGCTAGGTTAGTCCCCAACTACCAAGAGCCGTGGGAAGACATCCTGCAGCGCTTAGCCAGATTCGTGGTCAGCGATAAGTTATCCGTGGAGGCCCAGCCGAACGAAGAAGCTGTAATACTCAGAGGCAAGGGTTGCGTTCTTGGTACGATATCGTCGGTTGACAGCGACACAAGTTGGGATAATAGACAAAGCCTGAATGTCTCCTGGAGGAATATATTAGTGCAATCAGAGCATGCAAGAGATATCAGCGCTCGCTGGACTATCTAGGACTCAGCAAAATCGATCCATAAGGGTGACCTCATTTGTCATCTCGAAGGGGCAGGAACACTCACGATCATCAGACTAGAGCAAGATTTCTCAGCCGCCGTCGTGATTAGAGCACAGTTTCCTCGCTCTATACAAACATGGGTGGATTTTTCGAACGGTCAGAAGTTCCGTGGTCAACTAAAGCCTGCACTTGTGAGTTCACCCTTGTCTGGGACTAGGCCAGATCTCTTGAGAGGTTGCGCAATCCGGGGAAGCTGAAAGATTGGTTGCGACTCACTAGTTGGAGTTGGGGACAGAAGAACGAGAAACAAGGTTCGGAAGTTCATCTAGAGGAAGCTGGCCGCTACTGGAATCATGGCCTCGTGTTAGGAGATGTCCCGAAGTATCAAGCGGCGGAGGACTTATTCCAAAAGGCCATAGCGAGCTTCGAGATGGCTTTGCATCAAACCGATTGCAATTCGATAAAGAGTGAACAAATCTATATCGCAACGACAGATTTGATGCTCTTTAAGAGGGAACTAATACGATACCTCTTGCATAGTTATAACGGGTGGACGCTATTGTTTTATGCAATGAAGGAAGGACACGAGAGGCTCCTCAATCATCTACTTCGAACAGGAAAGGCTGACGTCAATTTCAGAGACAGGAACAGCCGGACGTTGACATGGTGGGCGGCAGCAAGGGGGTATATTGAGGTTGTAGAGCAGCTAATACAGAATAGGGCAGATGTTAATGCAGCAGCAGGAAATAATGGGAGAACAGCACTCCAAGCAGCAGCAGAAGGCGGCCACCTTGCTATTGTAGAGCGACTACTCGAAGAGAAGGCAGATGTCAATGCAGCAGCAGCAAGATATAGTGGAAGAACAGCACTCCAAGCAGCAGCAGAAGGCGGCCACCTTGCTGTCGTAGAGCGACTACTCGAAGAGAAGGCAGATGTTAATGCAGCAGCAGCATATAATAGTGGAAGAACAGCACTCCAAGCCGCAGCAGAAGGTGGCCACCTTGCTGTTGTAGAGCGATTACTCGAAGAGAAGGCAGATGTCAATGCAGCAGCAGCAAGATATAGTGGAAGAACAGCACTCCAAGCAGCAGAAGGCGGCCACCTTGCCATCGTAGAAAGCCTTCGTCGAAGATGAGCTGTAGATTACACGTAGTAAGTGTAAGCCCAGGGCACCTTGCATGGTCACGTGGATCATCCACCAGCCAATCAGCCCACCACTTCATGTATATAAGCTTAGGCTACGGACATCTCAGTCCACAACACTTAACACAACAACTACACCACACAATACACCCTTACATCCACTATATCTCCTACTCCCAACTGCTTACAGTAAGACCATTAAAGTAAGGAGACGAATAGAAAAACAGTTACAGTCAATTATCGGATGACGATATATAGATTACGCAAAGAAAGCTCGTCGAGCAAATTGCCCTATCAGAAGGTGTCTGAGATGGTGATGATGTTCGCAGCGTCTCTTCAGCCCCCTGGCCGTTGACTACCCCGCCACGCCCGCTCGCAAGCTCATGGCGCCCAGCGCTGCGCTGCTTCGACCATACTTCATCATCGCGCTCAGAGCCAACGTTTGAGACGAGAGAAGGAACAGAGCCAGCAATACCTAACTCTAGCCTAAGAGAAAGCGCTTGTGCATTAATTTTCTGCTCAATGTGTGAGTTCGTCCACCTCGTGCGCGTCAAGTTCGTCCTCTCGCTGGCCTTCGTTATTGCCCGCCAATGGGGCCGGCCATGTTCGCGAATAGCTTATCGTCACGTGCGCCTAGGATACCTTTGCACGAGTCAGCTGTGGCTATTGTTTGACTTAATAAATGGTACGATTAGAATACAGCTAGGCCGCTTCCGTACAGCATGGATGTGGGTAGTTGCATAGCCGCGCTGCTCGAGCAAGTAACAACTCACAAATACAGCACAACCAGCTTGTCAAAGACAGTGCAATGCTCAGCTTACAATCTTCTTATAGTAATCTATAGTCTAATGGGCTTGTAGATAGATGCACGAAAATTTAGGAAAGTCTGAGCTAGTGCGAGGAGGCACGGCTGTATAGCCTAGCAGTATATTGTAGTATTGTCAGGTACTAAACAAGGCAAAAGTTATGCGGCCGTGTGTTCTCAGATATACGGGATGATATCATCTACCCACGTTAGCGCTCCGCTAGGGTTTGGTTTTTTCGCGCTGAAGGAACTTTAGCTTAAGCAATCTTATCTATGTTAATATTACTCTATTCACTTTCCTATCTTTGTATTCCTACTGTAGATATGTATTATTGCCTCAAATTAAAGATTTTAATGAAGGCGCTAGTCAGCGATTGCTCTAAAAAGCCTAATAATTAACATGTGCACTACAAACACTAACTTTGTATAGACGTTGCAGCTAGGCTGCAACACTATACAGCTCTCTAACATAGTTAGACTTAGAGATAGACTTGTAGAGTAGATCGCTGCGATTCCAATAGTGCTGGATTCGAGGTCGTAGACCTCCTGTGGGAAAAGATACATAGCAGTGACGTCAAGAAGTCGTCAAAACCTCATTCTTGGCACGTCGCAATAGTCGCAACCCTACTAATTTTAGAATGCTGCATAAATTTCTCTAAATACGCGCTTTATCTAGCCTCTTCTAAACATCCCAAAATAGACAATTTTGACAATTTCCCAGACGATTTTGACGCTAACCGCGAGGATACTCGCTGGGTACCTTGTAATGATCCTCCTCCGCCAGATTTCTTGCTGGCAAAAGATGCCCTGAACCGCCATTTCGCCCCTTAAAGTTTCGCCGTAAGCATCTACAAACTGCAGTACTACCAGCTATCAAGGAGAGATCCACTGAAGTACGTAACGGCCTGCACTCTGAGATGCGCCTGTGGCTGAAAACACATGAGCAAGAGCACAGGAATACGCAAGCGGCAGAGATCTATGATGTCGGGATGTGAGTGGCGAGGTCGCCTCCAGTACAAACTCAACCCAGAGACAGCAGCATATGGGTACTTCCTCACTGTTACTGTACCCCATCATAACCATCTGAGGGCTCCTGATAAGCTTGCTTACTTTCAAGCTCTCCAGAGGGATAAGGACACTCTTCGACTCATTCAGAACAACTATGAGCAGAACAAGACGGCCCGTTCTATCCTGGCGACTTTACTCTCTCTTGGAGAGAATGTGAAGATTGCAGATGTTAAGAATGAAGTGCAGAAGCTGCGGCGTGATGAGTTAGCTGGCAGGACTCACATTGAAGCTCTCGTTCATTTCATAGAGGAGCACGAGGATGAGGAGAACCAGAAGTACTTTACCAAAGTTGATTACGACGCAGCTGGCTATGTGCGCAACCTCTTCTGATCTCATCCTACAAGCTACGATATCATCAAGGCCAACCCTGACGTTGTTGCAATCGACGCAACCTACAAGGTCAACAAGTTTGACATGCCTCTCCTACATGCTGTACGTACTACCTCAGCCAACAAGCTCTTCGAGGTGTGCTTCGGCTTCATGGGAGGAGAGACTGCGGAGCATTACGGATGGCATATACAAGCTATGAGGGAGCTTCTCGAGTGGCTTGAATTGACTCCGCGGTGTTTTGTTACTGACCACGATACCTCTCTGAAGGCTGCGCTCACTGCTCTATACCCTAGAGTTCACCAGCGTGACTGTATTTGGCACATTAATCAAAATGTTCAGGCGCAAGCAGTAAAGACCTAGGATGTTAGGAGGGTATAGGGTGATGAAGAGAAGAAGAAGTTTAACGAAGAACGCCTCGCTTTCATCGCCTATTAGCATAACCTTGTTTCCCAAGAGACTGAGGAGCTCTTCCAGAAGGAGTGGCGGAGCATTATCGCTAAATACTCTACACGATTGTCACTCCTAGATTACCTCAAAGTGTACTAGTTACCGCATTTTGAGGAGTGGGCGGAGTGCTTTACGAGGTACTTTCCCGACTTCGGAGTGCGCGTAAGCTCAGGAGTAGAATCCGGTCACAACCGCTTAAAGTTGAGACTTACTTTCGGATCCCAAGGCCACCTCTTTAACGTCGTAAGAGATATCTATCAACTTATCAAAGAGCAGCGTCAAGAATATGACGCCGCGGTCGCTCTTGATGCCTCGTCAGTCCCTTTGGATGCGAATGACGCTGAATTCGCACTTATTTAACGTCGAATTTCTCACTTTGGCATGCGCAAACTCAAAGAGCAACTCACTTTAGCTAAGGCTAAGGATTACGACAATAACCAGGCTTGTTCTGGCGCCTTTACAGCTAAGTTTGGCATGTCCTGCAAGCACTATCTTCATGAAAAGACACGTGAGTTGCGCGACTTTACTAGTGATGAGAAGGCAGTCTTTATCATCAAGATGAGCCTCATCGACCAGCACTGGTTCCTTGATCCGCCCCGCGCCAAAGGAGAGGACTTTGCTGGTAACGAGGAGCTTTTCCGACCTCTAGATCCTCTCAAGGTCAAGTCTAAAGGACGCCCTGAAGGTTCTACAACGAAGACTCTTAAGAAGCTATCAGCCGACAAGCGCAATAAGTGTGAGAGCCGTGATCTTTCTAGCTGGGAGCACACCCAAGCTACTCAACAGTCATCCCAAGGAACCTCCGGAGCATCGAAACCGCCCAAGAAACGCATCTACAAGAAGAAAACCACTACTACAGTAGTAGTAGAGAGTGAGCTATCCGTGCTGGGTATAACTAAGGAGATGCTTGAGATGTTTCGCGGCATGGTGAGAGAGGAGATAGGGGTGATCAAGGAGCAAATGGAAGGCATACAGGCATCTCAAGAGCGGCAAGAGCCTATCCAAATCTCCTCGTCAAGTGAGGAGGAGATGGAGATGGAGACTGATATGGAGGATGAAGTCCGCAGTTCTGATGAAGAGTTCTCATTACCTAAGGCAACCATGGCCGTCAAGTCTGACTATACCACCCAATCGAAGGGTAAGACACCTGCAAAGGCAAGCAAGAAGGGCAAGGCATCTACAAAAGCGCCTAAGAAGAGGCAGAAGCGCAAGAAACCTAAGTAGGGCGGTGTTTAGGGCTGTTCTAACGTTCGGCGATCATCTATTTCCCTATAGTGTTTTCACAACACCACAACGTAGCTTTACAACCACACGATTAAAAAAGTTGATATTCAAACTAAGCACTGCTAAGGCATATGCGACACTGTTTTGTAACTTTGAAGTAATTCGAATGCGTGATAGTGGCGTTGTATAGGTGCTGGGTAGAGGTGGGTGATGTAGGCGATAGGTGTTGGGATAGCGCCAACAATACGTATTTTCATGAGGAACTTATTAGTTTGGTAAGGAATCTGAAATGCCATCTGAACTTTGGTTGTACTGCGTGCAGCCGGCTGCAGCCGACGGGCGCTAAACTACTCTAGGAATACATGGCCGAGTAACCAAACCACACGGCCGCATAACTTTTGCCCTGAATAAGCCTACGACAAGTATACGAAGTATGTAAGGAGACAAGCTACCATAGTCTCTATCCCGAGATTCCTGGAGCTGTGCGATACCTGTTGGTGTTGTTATTACAGAAAGTGCTGTTGGCGTTCCGCGACGGCGGGTTTTCCGTTACGCAGTGATGGACGTTAGCTGGGGCAGTAGTCTTACCAGAACGCTCTATACTCCAACTCGAGCGCGATCATGTTGTACGTCATTCCCGAACATTCTTGAACCGAAATTGACTATGATACAGGCATCCGCAATGGATTTCAACTGGCCGGATCGGGGCGACCGTGTCAATGAAGACAGCAGAGGCATCGAGAACCGTCTTCAAACGTGCTATCAGATAAGTGTGCATCAAGCACTTCTTCACCAACCACCGCTGCTTCGCTGGCTCATGTCACATTATACTGATGACCATCAATGTCCGGCTGCACATTGTGTTACATGCTACATGCAATTTTTGGTGGAGGAGTATTGGGGCGACGACAATCCCGCTGATACCGTTATTGCTCGCAATAATGATGTCGGATCGATCTCACAAATGTCTTATAATAGTGGAATATTCGCCAGAGGTGCACAGGACGATGCCAGGTTGTTTTATACCTGGCTGGCCGACCACTTCTACGAAGACGTGCGAGGTACTCCGCGAAAGTAAGTACACTGAAGTATCCTTGGATCCAGCATAATGAAGGGAAATAATGTTCTCGCAGTGTTAAAACATGGCAAGCTCAACACCGAACTCTCTTCCAGACGAACCTTCTACCTCGATACTTGCACTGCATGCCACCACATCAACAAGCGCGCCACGCAAAACGAAGCAATGATCAATCTCGGCGTGCTTACTACCCAAGCCACTCTAAACGATGCATTGAGAGATACATGGACTGACCAATTTGGCCCAGTCGATTGTAATGGCTGTGGCCAACAACAAGCCATGGATCGCGAATGTAAAATCCTCGCTGCACGAAGATGCTCTGCATATCCTTCTCGATCCTCCTTCCAGGCGGCAAGATCATGCACGCCCTCTCCTACCCTGAACTCCTAGACCTAACAATCTGGCAAGTCATTCCCACACTCCCTCTTTGCTACCGACTCAACATCGTGCTATCCCACCACGACGGCGTCGGCGGCGGGCACTACGTCGCGAGTGTGCGCAGTCGTGCGCCAGTGAACTTTTCTGCGATGTCTGATGACCAGTTGGAGGATTTTAGTCGCGCGGAATTTCTGGCGAATCCGCAAAGGCCGGATGTAATATGTCCGACCAAGGCGGGGTTTCAGGTGTATATGCTGATGTATGAGAGGGACGATGTGAGGAGAAGTATGCCGCCGGCGCCGAGGGCGGATGGGAAGGGGAAGAGTAGGTTGAGGAGGGAGTTGAGGGCGTTGATGTAGGAAGGTAGACATTGTTATCGATTCATTGATCATTGGAGTCATGCTATGAGTAGCCAACGGCAAGGCGTGGTGATACAAGTGTCCTCTCCATTTCAATCCCTCCTAGACCTGCCCGATGTGCTGAGGCCATACTTTGCGCAGTTGAAGATCAAGCGCGGTGGTCTTCAATCCATCCTATACGTGGTTGACGGTTTGACCTATCGTAGTGTATTAGCCGGGAAAACATAAGTAGTGACAGCATGTGAGATAACCTACCACCATTCCCCGCAGCATTGTGGTTACGGTTGCGATTGCGAAGCTTCATCATGGCAAGGACCGCGCCAGGAATTCCAATGACAACCCCTCCGACGGCGAAGGCGGTGCCAATGATCACAGGCGTGGTCCAGGTAGTTGAAGTTAGGGCTGTGGAACTAAGATCCGAGGCCGGGGACGTCGAAGTGAGGATTGCTATGACCGCGGTCGCAGTGATAATGGGCGTTTCCAACAGCGCGCTGGTGATAGACGTGATAGTCGACATCCTGAAGCTGGAAAAGACGATTGCGCGGACGGCGATGCCTCTTGTATGTGAGATTGAAATGATTAGACGGCTGCGAACGAGTTCAGACTGAGGAAATCAAGCGATGGATGAGCACTCTGGGTGGAAGCGGAAAGGGTGATCTATAATCTTGGGAGCCATCTCTATGATTATGAGGTTGGACCGGACTGACTTTGGGCAAAATCGATATTCAAATGGTAGAACGGAAGAAAGAACTGGTCAGCTTTAAGCGACAATGTCGTCGTGTCCGGTCCGAAGACGCTCAAAGTCGGGAAGAATTGATACTGTATCGATTCTCGGAACCATCACGAAATGGGTCGTGCACCTGCCTGGGGTCAACATCCTTTTGAGGGAATGCCCTCCTTAGATGTCGAGAAAGACCCGGACACTACTTCAGATCGACCAAGTGGAGATCGAGAAACAAGTCAGTGTTGGTGGTCTGCAGGAAGTCTGTCTGTCAACTGGTGTTTCCACAGAATTGGCCACCTTCGCACACTCGCTGCAGTGACATCAAGGAAAGGAACCGTATTCCACTAGCCAGATGAACGCCACCATCCCACTTTACCATGCCTGGGTTCGATGGAACACTGGACTCAAAGGCTTCTTACCTGTGGACGACGGTGGGGAACGCCAAGATTGCGCACTGACAAAATAAGATACCGATAAAGTATCGATACTTCACCACTGACCGCGCGAGCTCAAGATGCAGATGGACACACAAAATTTAATTATCGCGCGCTGTCTACGATGTTGAGCCGCCATCTGAACTTTCGCTCTCGTCACCGAGCACGAGCTGCACCTTGATCGAGCAACATGCCTTGCGGACACATACACCACAACCACCAGCCATGGCCTACGAGCGGTGCGCGTCAGTTTCGCATCCTTTCATGTGAGACACAATGTGGATGGTGCGACCACAGGGAAGGAAGCAAAGGCGGAGCGAGCAATTTGCGAAAGGTGAGCTGCCTCGTCCTATCAGATCTCATGCGAGGCTGATCGAGAAATAGCACGCCCAGCGCCATATTGAAAGTGACCCATCGCTGAGCCGAATCAATGTAATCGCTGGCAGGGCAGGTCGACCAAAAGTTTCCAGGAAGGATAGGGCGGCGTGTCACTCTTCACAGCCTACCGGGGCTCAGCAAAGAAGATTTGGGCTTTCTCCAACACCTGAAGCATATGTCAACTTTAATCGAATAGTCCATGGAGCAGATCCACCACCTGAAGCATATATCGACGCTCAGCGAATAGGTCATAGGGCAGACCTACCACCTGAAGCATATGCATCTCGAGCCCAAGACATACCAGACCACGAGCCGGATCGGTCTGATAAGATATCATATGGGTTTGACACACTGGACACGCTAGCATCAGCTGCTGGAATAGTTGCCAATGATGTGCCAACGCCTTCCGAGATGATCTTCCGCTTCAACACAGCTCAGTTGAAAGATAGGCCAAAGGAGGAGCAAATCTTTCAGTCGCTGTGGGCAGAGACTCACACGCCCTGAGAAAGAATTGCTGAAATCCATCATGGACGGAGATGACTTTCTGAATCTCCGCGAGTTCCTCCTGGAAGCGACGTCATTGGCATCTCAAGTGGAAGCTCTGACTCTCAAACTTTGGGGTCAAAAGATTCCACGCTCTTGGAACTTCAAGGCCCTGGCTCACTGGTTGAAAGAATACCCACGCCAGCGCAGCTCCTCAAATGTCGGAAGCTCAGTGCCCAACAATAGCTCCTACCACCAAGCCGGCCTGAGTGACGGAGGACTTATGAAATGAAGGCTCAAACAAGGAAGCTGCAGCATTTTCTAAATCTTCCGCAGGATAGGCTGTTCAAGATCGTGTAATAGTAGAGAACGAACTGTTCAGAATTGACTGTTGTTTTCGTCCTCCCTCAGACGCACCCGGATTTACAGTCCAAGGTTACTCTGTAGCAAACACAGGGCCAACAATCAGCGTAATGAAACTTCTTGTGAAGCGCAGCTCTTTCATCGTATCACAAAAACCGCGAAGCCGGAGGGTTTGCCCGCTCTCACTTGCCATAGCAAAGGTACCCAAAGCCTCAGTCAAGCGCATAGCAAGTCTCGAACGAGCAATCCGGGATACACGCAAAAACAACAAGCACTGTTTCGCTCGATCACACGCAGAACAAGTCTCGATGTAACCATCGGCCGCACTGCGGAGAATGCCGCTGAAATTGACCAGATTCTGGTAGGTGCTCATGAGCAATGCTCTAATATCTCCTTTGCATAGCTGATCGAAATGCTATGTATGGTGAGAGTGAAGATATTGGTTGTGCGTATTGCGTCATTTCGCGTGTAGGTGAAGACACGTGCAGTGCGTGACAGAGACACAATTGGGGGTGAAAGAGCGTGGCGCGAAGCGCGACATGCACGCGTGATGAGAGAAAGTTGTTCCTAGAGGCCTTTAGTGGCTACAACAGCGATTGAACTGATCGTCTTGAGTCCTTGGAATACTCCGTGACGCTTCATGGCCAGCTACTCCTTTCGCGTTGGCATTGTGAATGTAGACCAGACTCAGCCATAGAAACGAGGAATCTTAGCGTGCGATGGCATGTTATTGCTGGATGTGGTGCTGAAGGGTGGACACGCGCGATTGGGAACGAGGGTGACCATAGTCTAGAAGAAGAGTTTTGGATGGAATGCCAGTTGACATCGGAGATAGGAATGACTTCAAATATACATGTTGATACCGAGTGAGGAGGGTTATGAGTAGAGGCTCACGCGTAGAGCAGAGGCATCAACGACCAAATCAACCCGAAGCCCAAATTCCTCATGTAATGCCAGTTGGGTAATGTCCCTAGAACGCCGTAAGACCGTAACATCGTTTTGAGATGGCTGCGCGTTCATTTACGATCCGACACCACCACCATGCTCGAAAATTTGCTGTTTGTCAAGCACCTCGATCTTTCGGCTCAATAATTGGCGCAATTCTGGACTGATCACCTTGGCATCACCTTCCTCGCCGACCTGCTTGCCCTTATCAGTGCCCGACGAGGATGCTTCAGCCGGCGGAGTAGGGTTTGATGGTGGAGCACCTGGACCGGCCACCAAGGCAGCTTGTAGTTTCCGTTGCCGCGCTTGAGGAGCTGATGGGAAGTTGCCCTTCTTATCGATGGTTTCGATGGTGCGTTGGAAGCGCTTAAAGAGGGACTCGGCGCGGACAAGGGTGGACTCCAAATCCATGGTGCCAGATAATTCGTTCACTGTGTCGGGGTTAGTCAGGAGGATCGTGGTACAGGGCATACAAATTCACATACCATACTTTAGCACCTCATCGAAGTGCTTCAAATGCGCCATGATGACGTCTCGATGCTTCTCCAAAATGGCGAGAGCAATAAAAATATGGAAATTGCTGCTCATGTAGTCGGTCCACAATGACTCCCAGAGACGAAGGATGTCGGCCCACTCGAATTCTCGCTTGTACCAGACGAGGAGCATGCGGAAGAAGAAAAAGAAGTTCGTGGATTCAGCGGATTGTAGGTGCAGGTAGAGCTTCGGGTCCATGAGTTGTACGAGGTGGTCGAGTGTTGTCAATTGCTTGCGCATGCCAGACTGATCTCTCAAGAAGTTGCGCTCCTGCATGTGCATTAGAGTGATCATATGCCAGCCAGACCAGTCATGATTGACATACCATTCGTTCCATAAAGTTCACAAAGCCCCAGAAGGCGACCGCATCGTCTTGCATGACTGCATAAATGGGCGCAAGCAGATCACTCATGCCTTGTACGTAGCCGAGGTCTTTGTTGTACTCGTTGTATGTTAGGAGCATATCTTTCATCTGCTCTAAGTGAACGTTGGTGCCACTATCAGCGAAAGGCGAATCAGGATCTGGATGTGGTATGTCTTCGCCTGCGAAAATTGGGATGTTGCGATCTGTTCGGTGTACATCTTTCTCTACATTGCGAACCCCATAGAATGGGGATAAGTTAGCCAGGCTGTCTTCGTAGAAATATGCCAAGAAGTTACGAACCAATTCTGTTCTTCTGCTCTCGCCACCACTCTTCTTGCTCCGCAGACTGCTGGCCCTCAGCCAATCGCTCCCACCAGGCGCCCTTCAAGCGAATGTACTCGTCTCGGCGGCTGTTGAGATTTGCGCGTCGCTCCTCTTCTGAACTATCCCATTCGTATACGCCGAGGAGGAAGAGCCAAGCTTCTTTGCGCACACCGTCATCTGGATCTAAACCTCCGTGGAAGATGCGCTCCTTGACTTCATCGGGCGTCAGTTGCAATCGGCCTTTAGGATCGAAGAATCCTTTCCACCCTTCCATGGTTACTGGTTTGCGGCGATCAGCCATAGTCATTTTGTCCATGTCCAAGATTTCGAAATCGCCAACGTCGCTCTGCTCCATCGCCAGAACGTCCTTCGCGGTCCATATCCGTTGGTTCCGTTCTCGCTCGCTCTGTTCGGCAATGCCCATAGCCCACCTCGCTAGATACAAACGCGCGCTGTCGAACTCTTCTTGCAATGTCTGAACTTCGGGATTTTGGATCAATCTCCGAACCTGTGGTGGGATCTTCGGATTGTCCGCCACGGCTTGTGCAGTCCTCCTTGTGAATGTTGTGACTTGACTCAGTTTTTCGAGGAAGCTCCATCGGGCCTCCTTGAGTGCTTTTGTAACCGGATCCATGCCACCATCCCTTTTGCCTGGACTTTGAGATGAGGTGGCCTCTCCGTCTGTGCTCTTTCTTGGCTTATCGGTATGCTTCCCAAATGATCGCTTATCGTCTTCGGTAGGGTCAATCAGATATATGCTTGGATCTGCTGCAGATCTCTCGACAGGAACGTATCGCTTGAGCCACCTCAGAACCTCGTCTCCGCCCCAGAACATGCCGCCACCATCGCCAAACGGGTCGAAGCTTTCTTTTGCCAGCTTCTTCCTTTGCATTATCGTTGACTGACATTCGCTATCATGGAAGAAGAGCGCGGGAAAGCTATCACCGGCTCGAGTATTTACTACCACACTTCCAAACCACCATCCGATGCTGGGTGGTCGAACCAGCAGGGAGTATATCTCACTGACGGGAATGGCAAAGGCATACCCGGGCGTTCCGCTGTGCGTGGATGTCGTCGGAGGTGGAGGTACAAGGTACGATTGGGTCGGCGGAGACGACGAGTCTGACAGATCCACCTTGACGTATGTATCGTAAGCATCCCCAAGCGCCGACTCGGGCATCCATGCGAGGAGTAGAGAGGATGCATCGTGACTGTGGGCGGAGGAGGATGAGGTCGGTCGCGCATCGTTGGTCGTTGGTCGTTTCTGCTGTACGAGAGCTACGAAGCCTGGTATGTTGTCTTTGGCCGATGGTGATGGGTGAACGTATACCTGTGTCCGTCAGAGTTGCTCACGCCACATGCATTGTCATAGTCTGATTTACTTTGCTCTTTGTGTAAAGAAGCTTCACGCCCCTATCGCTTGTGGTATGTCGGATAGTGTTGTAATCGCCTTCCTCATCATCACTCATGGCGTAGAACGAGGCGGGCGAAGGCGACCTTCGTACTGGAGACGCCATGCGGGGGCAGTAGAGGGAGAGCTGCGGGAGGGAAAGTTGGTCAGGTATGAAACTACTTGATGGATTGTTGGTAGAAGCCTAGAGGGAGGCGTATCGCGAAATGAGACGCGCACATGGAGTGCTAGGTGATGTTGCAGGTGATGGTTGCGAGATGCTAGTCATTCGCGGGTGACGTCGGTTGATGTGGCGCAGGCGCAAGAGACGCGGGGTTCCAATCAAGACAGATGCAATCGCGATTTATGCTCTACACAATTTCATTGACATGATTGACTGCTCTGCCCATATTTACCAAAGCAGCGGTCGCTGTAGCAAAAGGTGCATTGTACTCCTTGACGCCATGCCGTAAACAAAGTCGTGATGTGCCTTTGCGGCTCGTGAATGATGCCTTCAGCGCATGCGTGGCCCACTCGGCAGGCCAACGCGCCCACCAGCTGGACCGCGTTGTGGCGGCCCACTGTCATAACCAGGTCCATATGGGTCGTCGTTGCCCACCCAGGGCGAGTTGGACGACATGCCCGATGAGCCCTGCTGCCTTCCACCACCACTTCCTGTGCTCCCATAGCTGTTGTTCCGATTGTCCTGGTATGGCGCTCTGCCTCCTTGCGGCGCGGGCCGTTCGTATGAGCCTGGTCTCGAGTATGGTTGACCCCCCGTGTCTGAGGATGCTGCCGGTGCAGGGCTGTTTGACCGTCCCCATAGTCTTGCCTTCAGTCTCTCTTGTGCTGTTGTCCCTGATCCTGCGCTTGGCGGCGGTGATGGCTCGGCTTGTGGACGTCCACCTTGAGCCAGACTACTTTGATAGCTTCCTGCCCGTTGACTTGGCAGCGGCCTGCCCTGACTCTGGGGTTCTGGTGTGAGAGAGCTGCTTGCGCTGGGCCGACCATGCAAAGGACGGCCTGTCCCACCTCGACCGCCTCCCGTCCTCCGCAATGAGAGTGGCTCCTGGGGCTGTTGCTGCTGTGGATTGTCCCATAAATCACTCAAGCCTCCTCCGCGACCGCCCATGGGTGGCGCTTGTCCCTGCTGCCGGCCAGACGAAGCCGCGAACTGGGTAGGGGCTGCTTGAGGCGCCCTTGGGTCGGGTGGAAGCCATTGTGGGAAAGGTCTGCCCTTTTCTGTGTAGTATGCGCGCAACACCCGGGAGATGTGGGAGTCGTCTTCGTTGTCGCCGTCTGCTTCGCTATCGAGAAGCTGCCGCCTTAGATTCGTGTATCGTGACGTAGTATTCGTGAGGATGTTGCTTAGATAGGCCGACATGGTGTTGATCTGGTGGGGCGAAGAGTATATGAGGGCAGTCAGCGTGCCTGCGCGTGTGGTTTTGTGGACAGTAGATGCGCGTGCTGTTGGGGGAAGGTGGGTCGTTATTTCCAATCGACTCGGCGTTTGGGTCGGAAGCGAGCCCATGTCGGAACAACACTGCATACTCCGACCTTCCTTCACCACCACACTTCAAATCGAATCACTTGACACCTTTGCGTTGTTTGAACCTCAACATGTATTCTACCATAACTATAGCGACTATGTGAGGAAGGAGAATTCATCGTGGGAGATATCATGATTGCCACTGCCTCGAAACCCAGGTTGGTCGTCGCGTCCTTATTGTCGTCAATCGCCTACCTATTTGTGGTGGAGGTACCCGAAAGTCAGACGTTTCGTGCAAAATATCATCCCGGTCATGCTCATAATACAGACGCATGGTCTCAGGTAGTCGCACTGGTCTCGCCTTGAATTTCCCGGGAGAGAAGAACTGTCAAAAAAAAGAGGGCACAAAGGTGCCAGAAGACAAGATGTTACAGTCCTTAATTGTTTCCTTGGTTTGAAATACCTCTTTTTCCTCATCCCCATATCTGACCAAGTCATTTCTCGATTCCTTTGCTCAAACAAGGCTTCATGTGTTCCGCCATTGCTACTGTCAATCGTCTCTGTCTGTTCTCATCATCGTGGCTAGCAAAGGTTCGAATGGATCCTCTAAGCTTATCTGAAAGCCTGTCTTGGCTCAAACCAGCAAGGGTGTCTGAGCAGCTGGCAAGAACGAGGCGTGGACCCATTCAAGCACTCGAGAGAATGAACGACGCTACTCGTACGGCACAAAGGACCCAGGGAACTCGCAACTCTGGATGCCACTATCTTTCACTTATTTCTGGACTCACGCGTGCTCGCGCGGCACCAGATACGCGTGGTATGATGCAATACGCACAAACCGCCAATAACCACACACATAACACAACATGTTGATCGACTATATAATTAAAAAGTTGAGCCATGTCTCATAACAAAAGCACTCAGTAGAATCCGGTTGGTGCAGCGGCAATCGTCGCTGTTCGTTCTGGTGATGACTTCCGGTTAGTTCTGGGTTGCCTCACCGAAAGGTGCTTGCTCGTGTTATTTTTGTTCGCGTGAGGTTATCAGTTCGAATCTCTGACTCCGCACCCACTTTCTCTTTTTTTGCACTCTTCTCTGTGAGTCTTTGGAGGAGAAGGAGCGGCAAGGCGTTTGCACATCACCAACCCTTGAATGACCGCCTTCCACTGCATCAAGCGTTTGCACTCACCCTCGAGAATTTTTTGTCTCACCTCGCTCATAACAGCCGCTATATACTTATAACATCGGCGACAAGAGCTAACTCCAACCTTACTCTCCACCACTCTTCTCGTCCAACATCACAAAGATCGCGCCCTCCTCACGCGCAATGATGACGAACCACAAGACCATCACCATGCGCCATAACAACAAGAACTACAAGGCCTACCTTGCCTCGGACATGATCCAAGATGAGATCTACCAAGCTCTCTCTGACGGCGTTAGCAACACCATTGGCGCCTACGACATCGTCGTTATCGATCCAACTCGAGGTCCCAACGGTCAAAAGGCACCGCTTGCCTACACCGAACTCAAGCAGGGCAGAGTCTACGCCGTTGAGACATCTGTAGCCAGCATCCAGGGTGCAGCACTTCAGTCTCTGAGCGCGCAACGTGTCGCAGATGATCTCGCCTACATCCGCTTACATTGGCAGCTCGAGACCAACGAAGACATCTTCGGCGACTACAAGGGCATTGCACCGCGCGAGCGCTACGGATCGCACAATCTCGCCACTGAATCTACAGTCCCGCTACAAGATCCGCTGAAGTGGTCGCGCCGTTACGTACAAGAGCTGCGCAAGTTCAGCTACAGGACCAAGGGTCCACATGAGGAGGGAATGCGCTTGCTGTTTGCAGAACGTGAGAAGAGGCATGAGGCATGAGCATCAGAGGAGCAGCGTGATGTGCTGCAGATCACGACTAAGGACATCGTCAGTGCGATCAGGGAGCGAGAGAGGAAACCGTTTGGTAAAGGTCTGAGTGAGGCTCCTGAGCAGGCGGAAGAAGAAGAGGATGATGATGGTGCGGCAACCGGTTCAGCTTATGAGCAGGACGGGAAGTTTACTTTGGCTCTGCGTTGATGTGTCTAGACAAGCTTTTGAGGGTTCTGAATTGGTGAGCTCTCGGATGAGACACACCGCGAATGAACATGTTTAATGCTTCCTAACCTCAATTCGTGTCTCTGGGCATTGATCTTCTCTCTTCGTGCCTCAAGAAAAAACAGGGCGTCTATTCGTAACCCCAAAATCCTCGACCTCACACAATACAAGTCCATTCCATTAGACAATCCTTCAACCGTACACGAAGCATTACTTCAGCAGTATATCACTGTGGCGACAGGCTCAGTCGTGGTCATGACCGCATAAGCGTGACATCAGGCCGTGTAAAACCGCCTGGCCTTCGTCGCGCAGATGAAGAAGACAAGCCTGACCTTCCGCAATTCATCTGCAGCGAAGACACCATCATGCCTCGGCGTAGCCCGCAGCTGTGGCGAACAAGCTGACGATTAATTCACTTCCTAAAACGAGCGAGGATCATTTCGATTTGTATGTTTTGTGGTATGTTAGAGAATCACATAAGGAGACTGCTGCGCCGGCAAGGGTCACGGTTGTGTTGCAATAACGAGACTATCGCGGAAAATACAAAGATGGCGCCAAGGACGAGGAGGTAGCCTAGGGAATCTTGGAGAGTGAATGCGGAGTGAAGTCGCCGTGTGCTGCTGCTGTATGTCACGAATGAATATCAAAATCTCAGTGTTCTTACGGTATCGATACAATTTCACATACAAGTCTGGACGAACAAAGTCCATTCCTGCTTGACTAGACACCCTCCATCACGCCACATCGCGATCTATCGTATCAGCTTTGCTTCCATATGTCCTCGAGCTCATAAATCTAAATCAACGCCAATTCCCTTCCGTTGCTGTTTGCTCGTAGCATGTAACATATCACAACAGTGGTACTATCAAATTGTAGAGGCAGAGACCTAAGACCTTCATCTTTCATTATCAGCGAAGTTAGAAATCCATTGCACTAAAGATCTTGCTGTCGTAGGGCAACATATTCGTTCGTATTTACCCATTATATTATATGCCCAGATAATCTGCGCCTCGGCGATCAAAAGAGCGCACCCACCAGGGTTTTATCTAAAAATCTGTGAGTATAAGTTGTGTTGTGTTTGAATGAGCGACGAACTGGAAGTTCCTGCCAGGGTTTCCTCTAGTTGTACCAGGATACTTCCAAATTCTTCCTTTTGAGGGTCTTCGTGCAACCTCGTGGATCCCGCTGCCCGACTTTCGATTTCCCGGAATTGACGGAGTGTTTCTTGACTACTGCGGCTGGACGTGTCATTGCTTTGGCGGAGCTGTTGCTCAATCGCTTCAACGCTCTTTTGCAAGTTCTTGATATCTCTGTCCTGTGGTGCCGCGATCAGATGTTACGCTCAGCAGAATTCTTGCTTGTAATCAGCTCACCTCACTGCTCTGCTGACCCACTTGTATTGCAGCGACGATAACCTGCCCAAAAGCAGCAGCAGCCACAGCGGCAGCACCGATTCCTGCCACCATCGGCCACTTATCGCTCGACATGATTCAGATTACGGGGTTTCCAATACCAAAAGTAGGTGTGACAGTCAGGTAGGGTATTCGGTCATCGTCAAGACTGATGAGAAGAATCAAAACGAGGGCTCTGCGCAAGTACTATCTTTTTTCCAGTGTTAAGGCTTACCTAGCCGACTGACCGGATCACGACGTGGCCCGCAGGGTATGGCGTACGAAATGCCAGTTTCCAGCCAAAATCGTGCTTTGGAACGAGTTTTACGCACATGCAAAGAGATGCGAAGGCTGTCAGTCGAAGAAATTACTGGTGCATTGTGCTCCGTCAGCACAAGTAAAAGCGTTGCCGATGAGGCGGCCAGGCAGGATCCCCGCGTGTTCGAGCCCTTCACATGCGGGGACGCTGCGTTGTGTCGATGCATCATTCAGCCAATCATTTCACAGACCTGAGGCTGGACGGTCATCGACTTCCTGTGGCGCTCAGCCAACAGCACTTTCCATCTCCGGTGGGACACAGCTGAAGATCCTCGCCTGTGTGAATCAGACTATCAACAAATTTACGTAGTATCAAAAGCCTCTTAGCTAATATATCTAACATGGAATTATGTTCTAAAGTTACGCGTACACCTTTACACTATTCTAAACAAGGTGAGTTGTAGAAGAGGTTATCGTGTGGGACATGTGCGGCGTTGAGCAGATATTCATGATCGCCAACGACGAGGTTCTGGGAAACCACTAGTTTGAACAGCATAGTTGCCACATCAGGAACGTTATTCTAATTGCTATAGCTGCATGCATACGTTGACTGCCTGCAAGCAAAGACAGTAGACTAGTGCAATCATTGAAAACCTTGATGTACACTCCATGCCGGTAACGGTCAACTGCTTTGACTTTCACAGACATTCTACTACCAAGGCCCACCCATACTCCGCGGCTGCGGATATCCTCCACCATCACCACATCCACCCACACCCTGCGTCTGCGCATACCCATCGCCACTATGCCCACCAAATGCTTGTGGCGCCATGCCCTGCCCATACGCCTGACCCTGCTGTGCATACATGCCCTGTGGCTGACCCATTCCTGGCGAATTCGGCGGCGCCGTCAGACCCTGCGGTGCACCGTACGCCTGTTGCTGCTGTCCAGGACCTCTCATACCCATCTGTTCCGCTACATATCCCTGCTGAACTTGTCCATACTGATTCGAACCAGCGCCGTATGCCTTGACCGCTTCTGTATTCGCTCTTGCAGCTTCACTGACACCCTCCACTTTCCCAGCATTACCGAATCCGCTGCCACTTGCAGGGCAACCCATACTGTGTCCCCGAGTTCCCTGTGTCAATTTCTCTCTGACATACTTGACCTTCTCCCCGACGCTCTTTGGCATCTTGCCCCTCGCATGATCCAGCGCCCATGTACATGCTTTCACGACTGATTTCCACATCGCCCTCTCCTCATCAGTGAAATCCGGATTACCTTTCTCTCGACGCACGCATTCCAGCACAGCCATCATAAGGCCTTGAATATGATTCGTTACCTTCTCCAAATCCTGCGATTTGGACGGAATCAGGATGTAAAAGTGCGCTGGATTCGAGGGGCGGAGACGCAAGGCCTTGAAGTCAATAGACACTGGCGCAGCGACGTAGGACTCTGCTGAGCTACTTGAAGCCGGTCCGACTGCCAGTCTCGCGAATGCAGTGAGGCTGCAGTCTTGATGAAAGCGCGCGAAAGGGCCGTCGGCCATTTGTACAGCACGATGAATCTCGCTCTCTTTTCCTGCGGCTCTGCACTTGCTTTTGTCAAAGCTACGTGCGTCGACGCAGTTGCGTGCCCATTTCTTTGCTTTGGGATTGAGATGTTCTTTGACCAATTTGACGACGCTATCGCCGTATTTGCCGTGGCTCGCGCCTAGGATTTGGAATGCGAAGGTGACGAGCGCGTCTTGTCCTTTGTACAGGTGCGGACGTGACAAGGTAGTGGGGAGAAAAGTGTTAATATAGTACGCGTAGTAGTACATATATGTCGCGAGGTGGTTGTATGTGATCATTTGGTTTGAAGGGTCGAGGAAGACGACGGGTATGTCGAGCTTCTTTGCATACGACTCCAGGGTTGTCAAGTCTGGTAATGTGTTCGCGCGACCTTGCGAACTTGGCTTGACGGAATCAATAAGATCGAGAGAGCCAGTGATGCTGATGCCGTACAGCGCGTTGCGCGATGTGGATGTTGTCGTGTTGATCCAGTGCAGCAAGAAGTGGAGAACTGGCCCATGGTGCCACACAATTTTCTTCTTGCCGCTGGGGAAAGTCCTAATCTTGAACACGCGCTCAATGGCAATGTTGATGCGCTTGACGACTTGCTCCGCTTCCTTGCCTGCAGACTCGCTCCGAATAGAGTTGTTCCAGCCCTTGACGACCACGATGCTGCCGAATGCCGCCACGGTGCCTTCGAGGTGCTTCTTCCCGCTTGCACAAGTGAGATGTTCTACAAGCTGACAGATGCGTGCGAAGTCATTGCGGTAGGAAGTCTCTTCTGCGATGATGAGCATACTGCCATCGTTCGCATTAGCGCCTTTGTCTTTGCGGTATCCGAGATTGCACAACTTCACGATGACGGAGGCGAGCTGGAGGAGATTGTCAATGTCAGAGTCCGCCTCCCAGACGTGCAGGAGATCTGGGTCGCAGAGCTTTTCGAGCGTCTCCTTCGATGCGCTGGTGAAGGAGGACTTGTACTGGTCAGGCATGGACTGGACTGACTTCTTGAAAGCCTCCAAGTCTATCGACCACGGGCCACCAAAGGAGGTCATCTTGCGATTATGGTGCTTGCGACGGTGGTTTTGGCCTGTCTGAGAACCGCCTTGGCGTGGACAGGCGACGTGCTTAGTGGTAGGTGACGATCGCGACTGCGAATGGTAGTTATGATGACAACGTCGTGGCGAGCGCGAGAAACGATCGAGCGCACGATTAATATAGTTCATGGGCAGCTCTCCGTGACTGTGACTTTGACCGCGGCCATATTTGTGATTTTCGGAAGACGGGCGTCGATTGCTCATGATGCGTGGCGGTCGCGTTCGCAATACAGTACGTGAATACGTCGATGTTGTGTCGAGAGCAGTGAAGGCGCAAGCTGCGATATTGTAAGATACTGGTTACCTGAGCCTCCACATTCACGTTTCACGTGGTGCTTAATGTTATCGGGTTTCTTCTGGCTTCTGGGGAGTCTTCAGTCCAACACGCGACGACCTCCACGACGACGGAAACAGATGAGACGAAAAAGTTGCCGGACGTATGGAATCGAAGGTTGTGAGTAGTTTTGCCTGATGATGTACTTGCCAGATGGTGAAGTGAAAAAGGACACGTGCTATACTAGGCACAAAAAGATCATGTGGTCGCCAGCAATGCCAAATGCTATCGGGCTCCTACTGACCCGCCAGTCTTCTAGGGGCATCCCTCTCTATCAAAGTCCTGCCGAGCGTGCAAGCATCTACATGTGGATATCTTCATCAAGCTGCTGGCTTGCCCTGCGACTCAGCTGTTCACTGTCCCCAATACCACCATTTTGACCAGGCTCGACGTATACCACCTTCCGACCAGCGAATGTCTTGAACGCATAATCCGCCATCTGCAAAGTCGAGGTGCGCAGATCCATGGCCAGCTCATTTCCGAATGCATCGCGCGACAACTTAGTGATCGGCTCTTCCATATGGACGGCCAGATTGCCCGAAACCTCCGTCTCTGCGCCATTCTCAAAGTCGTAGAACTCGAGGCGCGTGCCGAATAGTAGAATACCGTTTCCAGATCGGAACCTGCCCGGTCCGACTCAGCGCATCGGCGAGAAGGTCACTGCGATCGACGTCGTTGGTGGTAACAAACAATGGAAAGTTCTGCAGGTCGTCGATCATGATGAACAAGTATGTGCGGATACGATATTCGAGCTCTTGATTGGCGCTCCCGGTTGTCTTTGCGATCTTCTCGAGGACTTCGAAACCGGCGATAGCGTCCGGCTCGATCGTGTGCCATTGGACACGTTCAGTATAGGGATACCAGTGAGCGGTTTGCCTCAGATACTCTGTGGCCTGCTGTGCCTTCAGGGACTTCTTATCCTTTTTCTTGTATCGCCTGGGCGGCAGTGGCTTGTAGTCTGAGTCGGACCCATCATCTGCTTGGAGCATGAAGTTCAGTCCAAATTTCACCATTGAGCCGTTAGGACGAGGTTGAACGAGGTAACCTTCACACTCTTGATAGTAGTGCTGCAAGAGGGCGAGAGCAAAAGCTTTGCAGCATCTCATGCGCTTAGATCGCAACGCTGCGGGCACATTTGGATCTTCATTCCTAGCGACAGGGTCTGCCTCTGGAGGCTCTAGGTAACTCGCCACGTATACGTCGCGTAGCTGCTGCAAATGATCCGGAACCGCTAGCGATGATGTGCTGCCCACCGAGTGGGTTGGGTAGGTATCATCGGGTGCATACGAATCGGACATCTCCATGCCACCATCACGGACGAAGTGAGAGCCGTTCGAGTGTGAGTCGTCACGGGAAGGAAGTGGCTGTTGGTGAAATTCGTGAAAGGCCTCCGGAACCAAAGATGTAGATTGATTCGGATCAAAGCCAACCATTGCTGACGCAGAGCCCATGTCTCCAGGCTGGTCGAAGTCCATGTTTCCTTCGAAGGAGTCCAGATCCATGGCAACTGAATGTTGTAGTGGGAACTGGGACTGGTGGAGTAGATGTTGAAGAGACCGTTGAAGAGTAGAATAGCCGATGAGGCAAGGTCCTTATTTACGAAGAGCAGGTGATTGCGAGGTGAGAGACGGACAAACTTGGTGATTCTCACTCGGTGAGGCGCCTTTACACGAGCCTTGACGAGGTGATAGGTCATACTGGAACAATGCATGTGAGATACAGGCTAGCAATCCATCTACGCCTGAAAGACGTGAATGCAGCATGCTGGTCCCAAAGCACTTACTTGGTATGTACTGTGGTCCTGGCCCGGAGTTTTGTCGGAAGCGAAGTTGGATATTCTAGAGACTTGCGTGCAGTCGAGCCTGGCTAGACTCAAAGCATAAAACGCAGTCATCTGGTTGGCTTTGCTGCTTGCCGGAGGCTGTTGAGCTTGGCTACGGATTTTGCCTCTGACAAAATTTCTAGCGCGTAACACAGTATTGCAGGACCATGTGCATCTCATTTCGTTAGGGGCAGTCACTAGTGCTCCAGTAGTCGTTATGACAGTAGAGATGTGTCCGTCAGCTCAATCGTCTTCGACTGATTCTCCTGGCTTGACCTCTGTTTGGTTCGCATCATTCTCTGCACCGTCCGTCCTCTTGGCCTGTGCTTTGGCTTTCTTCTTGAGCTTCTTCTCCCTGTTCCTTCGTGTTCTCTTCTCCCGCTCAGCCTCCTCTTTCTCTTTTGCCAGCCTGTCTTGTTCCTCGCGCTTGCTTGTCGTAACCTGCATCTTCTTCCTGATAGCAATCCTCATCTTCTTGCTCTTCCTTGTCCGCTTCGGTATGGGCTGCTCGATGGTCGCGAGACGTGGGGGATAACCGACGAGGACTTCCTTCTTTATGCCAGCAGCAGATATTTTCTGCACCTTCCACGGCAGCGCGGAACCGGGCCATGGCTGCTTCGACAAGTCTAGTATGGTCTCTCCGTCAATGGCAGCATCCTCCAATCGGTTCCTTTCCTCGCTCGTAGGCTCGTCGGCGAAATAGTAACTCCGAGGCTTCTTTTTCACGAAGCCCAGGTCACTATTGGCTGCACCTGGAGACGACAATCGTATCTTGTGTGTATTTGGGCCATCGCTCGTGAATGTTGCGAAGAGCCGCAGCTCCGTCTCGTCCTCGTCGCTTTGTGTGGCATCGGCAATGTCGGCCTCGGCGGTGAATGTAAATTCGTTTTGTAGGCGCGAGCGCAGCAGCTCTTCGAGTGCAGCATCCGGGGTGGAGCGTGGGGAGGACACAGGAGACTCGAGCTCTTCGCGGCTCACTCTTAGTCATGTCAGTACGAACACCGCAAAGACGAGAGTCGTATTACCGCTTGGCGCCCGGCAGGTCGAACATGGCGGGCAGTCAGGTGTCGTCCGATGTCGACCTCGGAAAGCAGAAAACTTGGACGCTACACATTGCGTGTCCTGTCAGGCGGGAGATCGACAGTGCTAAGCTAGCCAACGGCTCGGGCACACGTGCGATGCCACAGTATCGTGAGATTTGCAGGCACGCCACTTCGTCCCACAGATCGAAACCACCGGCGAGCATCGCAGTTACTGCAAGACCGCCAAGCGCTGCCGGTATCAGCGATGTGGGCTCGCAACGCGTGGCTGCTAGCGCCGGTAACAAAGCATGCGGCCAGGCACAAGAATGGCCGCAGTCACGCCAAAATGGACAGTTTTCCCGATCGAAGGATTGCCAGAGCGAAGTCCCCACTGCTGTCCCAAGATGTTTGGCAGCAAAACGCCTCTCGTCAGCAAGGGTCGTAGTGTGTCTAGCACGTAGGTAGAGGTAGCGTAATTTCCAAGGAGCCGCGGAGCCGCGGAGCAACCGTCGACTTGTCGGGTTCCAGTGGAACCGGGCATTCCCTCCGCGACACAATTCGAGGCTCCAAATAGACAAATTATCGCCACAGCAATTATATGTAACGAACCTGGGAATGCCACAGGTGTGGCAGCTGGCACATCACCATGGCTTCGTACCCTGAGGCAGCGAGAGAGCGGGACCTCCACCGGTTCGTGAACACGCGGCAGTGTGCGGAAAGTGTCCTTTGAATCTTAGACTGACCACTGCCATGTAGATACTACCGCCCATGGCTCGATGCGCAAACCCTCGTGGGTGCCGATGGTATTGGAATCAAAGGTCTCTCCTACGAGGGTTATCGTCCACAGGCGGGGAGGGACCGCTCGCTCACTGCCTTCACCCAGCTCGCTGCCCTGCGTTTGGACACTCGTCGAGCAATGGTATCTCTCATCGACTCGCACCGACAGTACATCCTTGCCGAAGCAACGCGAACCTCATCACTCTTTGCGCCAACCGCTGAGCGGCCAGAGGACGAAGTATGGCTGGGTAACGCCATATTGAACAAGTTCGATGCCGTCTGTCATCATACCTTCTCGTCGACATACGTGGCCAAGGAGGAAGATAGTGACGAAACACTGGAGGCGCCGTGCATGGTCATACCCGACTGTCGGCTGGATCCTAGGTTTGCAGACAAGGACTATGTCAGAGGCGAACCAGGCGTGCGCTTCTACGCTGGCGTCCCAATAACCACGAAAGCGGGGCACAGAATTGGCGTGTATGCTGTATCGGATGAGAGGCCGCGCGAAGGCATCACTGCATCAGACGTCAGATTTATGCAAGATGTGGCAGCTGCCGTTATGGAGCACCTGGAGCTGGCAAAAGACAGCGATGATCGAATTAAAGGCGAACGCATGGTCAGAGGCCTTACTCAGTTCATCGAACGCTCATCTGCGCTCGACTCACGCGGGGATACCGGAACCCGCGCCACTACGACCATGGAGAGACAAACAGAGAATGCCCGCCTCGAGACACTCGACGAAGAAGATGACAATGTTGCAGCAGGCCCTGCGTCCACTGTCAAACAGGCACAACAACGCAAAGGCGACAACGAATCGGATGTGACTCGCATCTTCCAGAGAGCAGCGCGGATCGTGCGACAAAGTACGGATGCCGATGGCGTCGTTTTTTTTGATACGTCGACAGCCAGTATAAAGGGACAGCTCCACGACTTCAGCCGAAATGCTCCAAGCAGCGACGAAAGTGGCACGCATAACACAACAGACTTCGACACAGGCGACTCGACTACTTCGAAGAAACGAAGGCGACATATTGTGACGGTTCCTGAGGGCTCAGCTGAGGCTGTTCTGGTCATCAGCAAAGCATGTCCCGTGGCAGGACTCTCCCTACGTGATGGCAACACGGCTTTAGTTCATGCGGACTTTGCCTTCACCGAGTCGGCCATGGAGCGCTACATCCATCGGTATCCCTATGGCAAATTCTTCAACTACAACGAGGAAGGAGTCGGAATCAACAGCTCAGATGAGAAGTCCCAAACATCAGAGACGGACCAGTCAGATCGGACTATGGTAGAGTCCAGCTTGGGTGGCCAAAAGAAGTCTAGAAGGCGGAGGGAGAAGTTCATACCAACCGAGTTCCTTAAGGTCCTGCCTAATGTCAGGACCCTCATTTTTTTGCCGCTGTGGGATCCTTCGTCCGAGCGCTGGGTCGCGGGTGGTTTTATTTGGACGACAGTGTCAGGTCGACTGATGAGTCCTGAGAACGAGCTGCCTTACCTACAGGCTTTCGGCAACAGTATCGCATCTGAAGTTGCACGTCTAACGGCGCAGAGGGCTGACAAGGCTAAAACAACTTTCATCGCCTCAATATCGCACGAACTCCGTTCACCGCTTCACGGGATTCTTGGGTCGGTGGAATTCCTCCGCGATACAGTATCGTCGGCATATCAAGAGTCGCTCGTCTCTTCGATCGAGACCTGCGGCAAAACATTGCTCGACACTATCGACCACGTCCTTGATTATGCAAAGATCAACAGACTACGTAGCGTCACTGCACGGCGGAAACAGCGTGGCCATAAGAGGCTTCCAGCTGATAATTCCATTCTTGGAGTGACAGCTGACTTCGACCTGGCACAACTGGTTGAGGAGGTTTGTGATACAGTGTGTGCAGGGCATACATTCCGCAAGACCCACAGCGCTAATGGTGGCGCTATCTATGATCAGGCTGAGAACAACATTACCAATGCAAGGAACTCGCACAGCTTTGTCGTTGTTTCCCTTATTGTCGCACCGTTCGTCAGTTGGTATGTGCGCTCTCAACCTGGCGCTCTTCGACGAATCGTGATGAATCTCCTTGGTAACGCCTTGAAGTACACAGACTCTGGGTTCATTGCAATAACATTACAGCAATCAACCGCGAACCACCATGCTATCGACTTAGCGCTGTCTATCGAAGACTCTGGCCGCGGGATGTCTACGGACTATCAAAGAACAAAGCTCTTCTCGCCATTTTCTCAGGAGGATCCTTTCAGCTCAGGCACAGGATTGGGTCTGTCAATCGTGAAGCAAATAGTCGAATCATTGGAGGGGGAAATTGAAGTCAAGAGCACTCTCAATGTTGGCACGCAGATCAGGATTGTGATGCGGTTGCCCAAGGCACAAAACAACAATGTGGAGGGAGACCACGCTCTCCAGGCTGCCACACAGCTGAGAGGCCTCTCTGTTCGCATCATGATGGAAGTCGACACGCATGGTGGAGACCGTGGTGTTAAGATCAAACAGTCGATGCAGAGAGCTTGCGAGGGATTCGACATGATAGTGTCAGAGACGCGGGAGAAGTCCATCCCAGAAGTGGACTTCTTATTGACGGACTCGGCATCACTTGACAAGATGCTGCAGAATCCTAGCGCAGATCGAAACGACAAGGGCCCTCTTCCTGTCGTGTGCATTTGCATGGATACGGCCGAGAAATCTGCTGTTGAGGCTCGGTTGGGAAGACATATGAGCTCATTGAGCTGGATTGTGGACTTTGTAACACAACCGTAAGTATGCTGTTCCAAATCGAAGGTTGAACCAACTAACTCGATCATTAGGTGTGGTCCACGTAAGCTTGCTGGGACGCTACTAGCCTGCCGTAATCGAGCCTTTGACAACCAACAGAGTGAACGCCCACGACTGCTTCATTCAGAAACGACCTTGCCTGTCCTGCATCATGACCATGAATCGCTTGGACCAGGACCCAATGCATTTACTCAGCGGAGTCGAAGCGAGGTATATCCTCATGGAAAGACAACACCACCAAACGAACCCGGCATGCCGTCTCCGCTGCCTGTTCAACAACTTCCGACAACAATCACGCCTCCGAGCCCTGGACAGGTTGGTGGCGGCGGATACTTCAGCCCCCGCGTTCTGCTCGTCGATGACAATGCTATCAACTTGAAGCTTCTTGTCGTGTTTGCAAAGCGTCAATCGCTACAATACTCAGAAGCCACCAATGGTCTCGAAGCAATCGAAACATACAAGCACAAAGCCAACTACACTGATCCTCCCGTCAAGCCATTCGACTTCATCCTCATGGACCTAACCATGCCGGTCATGGACGGTCTAACGAGCACGCGGCAGATTCGCGCGTACGAGAAGAAGAAGGGACTACAAAGAAGTACGATCGTGGCACTAACAGGTCTCGCGAGCGCGCAAGATCAACAGGACGCGAGTGATGCAGGGGTTGATATGTATCTTGTCAAGCCGGTCAAGTTTGCCGATATCCGGAGGATCTTCGGTGGGAAGTAGCGTTCTTGTAAGCATCTGGGAGGGTTTCGGTATCTGACTGAGGTGCATCTGGTATGGAGTTATGATACAATGGCAGGTACAGCAGCTTGGAATAGCATGAATTGCATATGCTTGGACGAGCTTCTGAAAGGTATACTGGCGTGCAGCCCCCCACGGTCAGTGAAGTCTTAGTGAGAAGACTTGCTCACAGTTTGGGCATGACGTTGTCGTGCAATATTCACAGCTTCAGGACAATACATGTGCGACGCAGGAGCAACGCTGAGCGTATACATAATCGATGACGATG
This sequence comes from Setomelanomma holmii, assembly GCA_010015745.1. Lineage (NCBI taxonomy): Eukaryota > Fungi > Ascomycota > Dothideomycetes > Pleosporales > Phaeosphaeriaceae > Setomelanomma > Setomelanomma holmii. The sequence goes on from ML978166.1 coordinate 215,260, forward strand.
TTCGCTGCGACAATCATGCTGGGCGACTCCTTCCGACCGTGGTACGACGGGGTACTCCTCCATTTCATCGGCTGGGGTCGATTTCGACCAGTGGCACTCTTGCTTGCTAGCCGCTCAGGCTCCTGCAAGATGCTAGGGCAGCTTCCTGCCCTTGAACATATTCACGCCCTGAACCCGGAACTTCTTGGGTCCTCTTTCTTGCCTGTATCTTAGAGCCTCACAGCAGGCAAAGGTCCTTCAGCCTCCAATCACGTGACGTGGCTGAACATGTTTCGCGGTGAAGACCACACCCCAAATGCCCAAGACCTTGGAACATTTCTTGGCTGCATCAAGCGAGCTCGATGTCTCCGAAACCGAGTGCATCAATCAGGCCGACATGAGAAGATACTGCAAGACTAACACTGCGATGTATATGGCGTCTACGTTTGGCACACTTTACCCGAACTTACCTGTTACTACTAGTTCGCTCCCTGCCCGGACTTATATTTGCGAATCCATTCAGGAACAATCGATTCCCTTTCACTGCATCTCCTCCTGATTCTCCTCCTTCCCTCCCCTCTCCTCTCCTCAAACCACCGTACGACAATCTCACTCACCTCCCTCAGACAACATAGCATGTCCCAGCCTCAACCATCTAACCAGCACATACTGCACCACATCCTTGACCCATCCATCATAGCTAGCCACAGACCAATCCCACCCGAACGTCGTCTTCGTTCGCATGCCAGCGGCAGGCAAGTAAGAAGGATTGACAGCACACTTGAGAAGGTAGTGCGTCATGAAGAAACTGCAGATCCAGAGGAGAAAGGTAAGACCCCTTCGGATGTCGTGGGATCCATTCAAGGCGAAGATGTTGTGCCAGATGGACTTGTTGAGGTCAGGCTCAAAGCGAGTGTAGTCCATGCGAGCCAGCCAGGTTTGTATGTAGGGGAAGGGGTTTGTGATGTTCTCTGGGCAAGTGCAGTGCGAGAATTTGTGTTCTGCTCATGGCTGCTGGACCCGTAGGAGAAGAGCTCGCGGTGCTGGTGGTATTTTGGAGCCAGTGTCCGAGTGGGTGGACGATGAAACCTGACGCGAGCATAGCTAGTGTAAGAGCTATGCCGAATATGATTGAGCCTATTGAGCGTTGTGGATTGAATCAGAGAATGAACTGGATCGCAATGCAGAGGGCTAAGATTGCGAAGCCGAAAACCTCAAAAATTGGAACTAGGATTCTGAGGAGGCGGTATGCTACGACTGCGGGTATTGAGGTAGCGTTATAGGTGCCGTATTGACGCAAGGAGAGTGAGCTGAGCATCGGGAAGTGAGGAATGCCTGGAGCCATCAATGTCGAGTTTGCCTGTGTCTTACTCCATTGTGTCGGCAAGGAAGTTAGGATCAGGAAGGGCGGGATAGGCTCGAAAGTAATTTCTCTTTTCAAGAGCCGGGTGCCTCTGTGGTACCAAAGTTTCGAACAGTCATGCGCTACCATTAGTGGCTTTCCTGCCTGAGGCGTCAGTGCCCCAGGATTTGTAGACTCGATCAGATAGTCACCATGATTGGAATCAGATCAAAGGAGCGACTTTCATTTATCTTACCAAATACCCCGACTAAAGAGCGACATCATCACAAGCACCCGCCATACCCTCCCTTATTCCCAATTGTCCACTCCCACAGACACTCTCGCCTCTACCGAGCTCACTCTTAGAGTACTCCACGGCGTCCTAGTAGCTACCATAGCTACCACACTTCCCATACGGCCTATCAAAATTAGTCAGATGAACTAAGCCTAGATCTTCGTAGGGACGAGCATCTTACGTGTACTTGCCGTAGCCTTGCCTCTTCGACATCTCGGCATCCTTGCTGCCCATCATTGCTGCATCAGGCTGCATCATATCGCGCTTCATGTTGGTCTTGCCCATCATCGAATCCGTCATCATGTCTTCGTTCGCCATCATAGAGTCCTCGATCATGTAGCGCTTGGCGGTGGCCATCATGGCATCGGCCATCATGTTCTCTTCGGACATCATGGAATCATCCATCATGTCGCGCTTCATGTCTTCTTTCGCCATCGTAGAGTCTTCCATCATGTCTTCTTCGGCCATCATGGATGAGTCCATCATGTCGCGCTTCATGTCAGTCGTGCCAGTCATCGCGCAAGCCATCATGTTTTTCTTGGCCATCATGTTCATGTTCGTGTCTTTCAACATACTAGCATCCTTCATCGTCTCCTCGGCGCGCTTGACCATGTTCCCCATCTTGGCCGCAGCTTCATCCGCAGCGGACGCATAGTTTCCATACCCGGAATATGGGTTGTATGAGCTGTACTTGCTGTAGTTCGTGTCTTCTGCCATCTGCATGTCGCGCTTCACGTGGTTTGCTTCTGCAACGAACTTAGTGTCCAATCAATCATGGACGCGCGAAGAGTATTCACCCATCATCTTAGTGGCGGCTTCATCCGCAGTTCCAAAATACTGCCCATAGCTCCCGTAAGGCGCGTAGGTGGCATACTTGCCGTAGCTGCCGTCAGTGGCCATGTTCATGGGCGCAGCTGCGGCCAATATAGCCAGGCCGGCGAATGCGAGAGCGTAGTGCATGTCTGTCGATCTCGAAGTTGATGGGAAGCAATTTGCTTTGCGTTCCAAGCGTGTGAGGAGGACACCGTAATTGCATTTCGAGCTGGCCTTATGTATAGATCTCCTTACGCAACTTGCGACCCCGATTGCGAAGCATGAGTTGATTATCGTCGACATTGCGTAAGGTCGTACCCGTGTGCCAATGGACCATGGCGTGTACTGCTCTGCAGTCTCTAACAGGCTGTCACAGTTTGCGAACACCTAGGGTGTGATCCGACGTGTAGTGCGACATCGCCTGGACGTACGGACAGCTGGTTTGGAGTATACTCTTGAGACTGCTTGGAGCCACGATGACATACGCCGCGATAGTCGATGCCGTACTTCTGGACCAATGACGCCTGGGACGAGATTCGTAACGACAATCCAGATTCCGACCAGCGAGGCCTTCCACTTCACGGGTTCATTGGCAAGTTCTTGCAAAGATGCTCTCGGGCAAGCTCGTGGAAACAATGCGAAGTTATCCGGGTTTGGTCAGCTTCCGCTACTAATCGAGTCGGTGCTCATGGCTCCGTTGTACCTGTTGGAGTCTGAATAGTAGTCGTCGTGTCTCATCAAAGTGGCATGACAATATCCGGCTCTAGCAGGTGCAATTTCCCTCCCAACACAGTCCCCCATACGTGATTGTAGCTGCAAGCACAGATCGCCCTCATCCGATGGGTGACAAGTCTGGTATCTAGTCTCCCACGAGCAACGTGTTTGACAGCCTGGTAGCCGGTCACAAACCCGATCGTGGTTACACTTAGCTAATTTGTCGTCCCACAAATCTTTTGGACTGATAGGCCGTGGTACCTGTGCGGATCCCAGCATTAAGCAATGAGCAGATGCCGCCGTGTCACTAACGGCTAAACTATAGACTGTGACCGGTGTAGCTGGCGGGCCGGCTAGCATAACTCACCCGGTCGTGGACATATGCTCTGCGCTCGACTTTAATTATCTTTATATTTCGCTTCCATCACCTCATCGAGCAGCCATGTTCGCCTATTTCTTCCGCGCCCGACCGACGCACAAGCACGCTCGTTTACGTCAAAGGGAGTCAGAGAGTCTTGATAGCGAGACACTGTTACCTTCAGCCCCATCGACAAGCTCACTGCCGCTGAAGTCAAATGCCATCGACCAGTCCAATCGCGAGATCAGGACTGCTGTGAAGACTCTGGCAGTGTGCACCATTGTGTACTTTAGTGCTGGGCTGTGGCTCGCGTTCAGCCTCCGCCATGCTGCCTTCGTGGCTGACCCTGATGATTTTTGCATGCATCATGTCTCGCGCTACTGTGAGTATAACGGCGCGTACGATGGTACGTGGAGCTGATGAGAACAGCGCCGGTCGTAAAGGACGTCAGGCCGGGCTGGCACGACAAGACTTTCAACGGTAGCTTTTTGCATGAGAACATGTACCGCGGGCCAGCAGGACCAGATGTTGACACTGCGTGGGAAGCATTAGGTGTGAATTGTACGTTTAATGAGCCAGTAGATATTTCGCATGCACTGACAAACTAGTTCGAAGCGTTGTCATCCCGCCAGACGAAGCGGAGGAGACTGGGCTGCGCCCAGATCAAGTGCAGATCAGCCAGACCTACGGGGGCGGGTTTCCCGCGAACGTGGAGGGACTGCATCATCTACACTGCTTGGTAAGGTTGTTGGTGGAGTATCTGTAGAGAGGTGTATGCTGATACGGCTAGGATCTCCTGCGCAAGTCCTTACATTGGAACTACGATTACTACTTGGCGAAGAAGGAAGGCCCATTCGTGAACAGCGATTATATCGTCAGGGTCCACACCACTCATTGCCTGGATATACTGAGGCAGGTGCTTATGTGCAATCCCGATGTGGGCATCCTGGGCCAAGTGTGGTGGCAGGCAGGGAGTGAACCGGAGCCGATGCCTTTCGTCGACTTCAACACGAAACACAGATGCCGAGACTATGAAGCTGTCAGGGCGTGGGCAGAAGCTCATCAATTGCCGCCAGAGGAGGAAGTGGACATGTCGCGATTCTACGAGGTGCCAAAGCCTGAGATGGTCCTGTCAGAGATTCCTTGAGTATAGCTAGCGTGTTAGTCGTCTCTTTGGAGAGACATAATCAATGATGCTTTGCACCAAGGGCGCTCTCTCCGCACGCGCGTCAGTTGTCGCTGACCATGGGGACGACGAATGCTCCTGTTGCGTAGAGACCCGACCTTTCTGGTATACCGGTTCCCCATGAGCCAGACTCAGTTCTGGCGAGGCTTCACCACACCGTCGTGGACAATGTAGTATACGACCGTGCTGTCCGAGTCTATAGTACCCAGAAGCAGTCGCTTTGTAGTCCTCCAGGGGTTCTCGGGACGATCTGACGTGGAAGCAGAGGTGCCTGGCGGGGAAGGTACGAAGGTGATGGCATCAAACACCTCAGCGAGCCTGCGCAGAGTCCATTTCTCGTTCAGCCGTGTTGGCAGTATCCATTCACGCTCGGGCTCTGCCTTGACTTGCAGGCCGCTGCCCTCTCCTGCCGCCTTGTTCGCCTTCCTCTTGCGGTCAGCCTCCTTCAGCAGCTCGACCTGCTCGTCTGGGTGGATGTAGATGCGCTGCGGGGGAAGTCCCGAGACCAACGGGCGGGGGAGTGGCTCGTTCGTAAGCGGCGAGTGGGTGTGCACGTGAAGATCTGCCCAGTAATGCTGAAACTGGAGGTTGTGCTGGATTTGTACGGCGAGCGATTGCAATTGTGGAAGGTGCGATGCGTCGAAAGAATTGCTATCCAGCGCATCAAAAGCTTCTTGCAGCGGGGCCGGCACGATTGCCGGTTTCGTGAGCGCGAGGGACGTCATGGTAAACACGGAGGTGCTGGGCGAAGAATGGCGGCGGGTAATTGGTGGTGGACGTGTTTCGCATGGCGTGGTGGTGAGATGCCGCTGTGCTGTTGCGGGAAGGAGCGAAGGTTATTGCAGATCTCACTAACACGCCGCCAGTCACAAGAGCATGCCGAGAGCCCAGTACAAGAAACGGACGCAAGCCCAGGCAGCGAACAATGACCTGCTTAAATCCCTTGACTCTGCACTACTCGCGACGTCTACTGACCTGATAACCGGACGCAGCACTCAGATCAATTGCTATCAAAACAATCATGGTCGCCTTCTTCACTCCAGCATTGCTCTTTCTGGCTAGCGCCGTAATGGTCCAAGGACAGACAGCCACTCCCAGCGTTGTCACGTTCATTTCGATCACACCGACGCCGACAAACGAAGGCATCTTCTCGATTCAAACGATTGTGCCTGGCATGTCGTCGTCGCCTTGCTATGAAGTCTGCATAATGGAGCCGTGTTACCCTTGTGCGCACTCGGATTCACCTTCTTGATGCCAGTGATGCACTTCTAACGTTGCGCAGGTGGATCGACCCTCTCGGAAGGTTCCATAGGCATCCCGCTGGGAGAGACACCGATCGTGACTTTGCTGCCCTCCACCATCACCAACCCACTTCTTTCCACCTCCATTCTCCCCTCTGGCTCTGCAGCGAGTGCCTCATCAAGCGCGTCAGGCAGCATCTCAACTGGGCCACAGGTCTCGAGACCAGGCAGTCAACCACCACAGCAGTCAACTGGAGCGGCCCCTTCAATGCACGGCGATGGTGCGCCCTTGAAGCTGGCATTGGCGGTATCAGGCTTATCGCTCATGGGTGCAGCATTGATCTTCTTTTGAAGAAAGCAGTGCGCAAGTGACAAGGACTGATGTGGAATGAAAAGAAAAGTAACCTCTTCGCTATCTGTTGTGAAGTGGCACAATCGTCGAGAACTTCGGGTTGTGCCGATGCTATGAGGTTCAGTCTGTCCCGATATCTTGTGGAGTGCGAAACCGAGACCGAGGTATGGAGCTACTTCGGCGCGATAGAAATCGGTCAGCTACACCAAACACGATTTTAGCTTTATGCCTGTCTGATATATGGTGCGAAGGTGACCCTTATGGCGAAAAATGGCGAGATGTTGGGGTACGAGAACGAGGGATACGCGTATCATGCGCTGAGGCGATCGACTAGCGGGTGGCTTGGGGAAATGCGTCGCTGGTCTGCTCTGGGGAACGCCGCTGCCCAAACAGGGGAAACTCGCGAGGCTCACCACCTAAACAGCGAAGAGCCGCCGCCCATGCATATACAAAACCCCTCCCGCAACATGACGTTGTCATTCATCTCATTTCAGGCAGGCTTCTTCGTGATCACTATGACGCTCCCAGCCGGTTGATTTCCCCCATATCTCAAACAGCAAGGTCTATGCCAAGGCACCGCCACTGCCAATTGAATTGCACAAGCGGTCATCGCTTTGCCAACCGCGCAACTTGGCTTGACGGCCCTTTCTAGCACAAAAGACACGCAGTCGCTGCTTCGTGTTCGTTGAACCAACATCATGGCGATTTCGAATACGAATCCCAGCTCAAGTCCAACAACCCCTTTCCCACCAATCGACGGCACCAGCAATCCTAACCCAAGCGCAAGTCCACCAAGTTCGCCCACACATGCGCGTCGAGCAAGAGGCTCTACCAATGCCTCGACGGCATCAGGCAGGATAATGTCAGCGAGCATCAAGCTCATGGAAGCGAACCCACCGCCTGGCATGTGGGCAGCCACAGGCTCAACAGCTTCGAAGGCCCCATCGCTGTCCGACATTCGGAGAGGCTCATTCGGCTCTGATGGCTGGAATGATGACACACAGCGTGCGAGAGCTAGCTCTCGCACGAGCCAAGAAGAGAAGATGCGGTCGACAAGGCGGACGAGCGCAACCACATCGCCCATGGAGGGCTCAGAGCCGTTTCCTGCTGTGACAGAGGAGCCCACCCGTGAACAGCCATCGTATGAAGCCGAACGGGAAACACCAAGATACGAAATACGGGACAAGACTGATGGCACAGCTGTCGAGTTGAGACAGAGCAACTCCATTACAGAGAAGACTGAAGACAGCGCGGCACGGCAGCCATTGACAGCCGATGGACAGGTACAGACGCCCTGCTATCAAGCCATACGCTCACAAGAAGCACATGTGCTAACACCTGCTCTAGTATGCCAACGGTTACGTTCCTCCGCCCAAGCTCCCCTGGAAGCGCTCCTTCGCCATCGGCGCAAAGGGATTCTGGAAGTGGTTCTGTACACCTGCTGGTTTCCTCATCACCCTATACGGACTGAATGTTGTTGCTTGGGGTGGTATGCTGTTCTTACTGCTTTGCAACGCCGCACCGGCCATGTGCAAACCATCATGTGATGCCTTCGAATCTCCTCGCCGGATTTGGATTGAGATCGATTCACAAGTCCTTAATGCCCTCTTCTGCGTCACTGGTTTCGGTCTTGCTCCATGGAGATTTCGAGACCTATATTGGTGGGGGTTCTGGAGGATTGGAGGCTCGAAGCGCAAGGAGATTGGTATCCGCCGCTTAGCAGGCATACACAGAGGGTGGTTCCGTCTGCCAGGATCAGAGCAGCTCCACGAGCTTGCAGATGCGAAGACCGTTGATCCTGAGGACCCAGCAATCCCCATACCGACAAAGTACATTCCTGATCCACCTCCGACAGGCATTCGAGCCCCCGCGACAAAGAGTTGGAAGATGGATTTCGTGGTTTGGAACAATGCGTGGAACACGTTCTTCCAGGTCGTTCTCTGCTACTTCATGTACAACTACGACCGCCGCGCCCGGCCTTCCTGGGCAACAGGAACCTTTGTCGCTCTGGGCTGCATCGTTGCCGGAATTGCTGGCATCGTGATGTGGCACGAGGGCAAGAACATCAAGAAGGTGGAAGGAGTGCCGGAAGGTCGCAGGGATTACCAGAACACACGCAGATGTTGAGGGCGCATCGGCGCAAAATATTCCATTGATGCAGCATTCGGGTGCTGCGGCAAAGTCATGATGATTTTGTGCCCAGGATCTTTGACCTGCGTGTGGCGTCCATTGGATCGGAGGCGCCGCCAACTTGGCGCGCACCCAACTCAACACCATCAAAACACATGATGGCTAGAAACTCTCTTCAAGATACCCCGCTTGTCGTATACTATTATTAATTGCAGCTGTTCATCCAAATATCTGGTTCCGAATTTCGTCTGACATGTCAAACATGTGCAGCATTCTTGCAGCGGAGGTGTGGCTTCCGAGTAGTTCTAGTGCAGTTCGCCATTCGATCGACCAACCTGCAGCCCTGCGCCATGCGCTTACCCAGCACGCCGAGATAACCGGAGCCGCCGAAAGCCTACCGAAGCTGACGCTACGCAACGTCTACACCATGTCTTTTGACGAGAATGACGTACAAGCATGTCGCAGCCAAACGAAATGCTGATGTGGACCTGTGACTCGTCCACGCGACCGTCAATATGCTCGGCTTGTTCCTAGGGCTCACCGGACTGACCTCCTAGTGTATTCTGATGAAAGTTTGGCGGACATCATCGTTGCTTAAATCTACTAGGTTGCCCCTCCCCCGACCTGGACATAGAAAGAGCAAGGAGCATTACGACGTTTGGGCCTCATACACCTACACGCTCACCTACGAACCTTGCATACCATCAGCAACACATTCTTGGATACCACAGCGTCTCGAGACAACAATGGCGGCTGCCGAGTACTATGCCTCGGAGTTGCCGGGCAACAACCACCACCCTCAAGTCTACCCGCCACAACCTCAGCCAAAACCGCCTCAATACCAACAACCAGCACCTGCGCAACAGTTCCCACGTCCTCATTTTAACACTGGTTACAGCGCCACACCACCTCCATCCTACTCACCCTACGCCCACCCACAATCCCAACAGCAACCTCAGGCCTACCCGCCCCCTCCACCTCTCCAACAGAACCACTCTTCGCTGCCACAACAGCTCCAGCCAGCCCTCAAAGCACCACCATACCCAACCAACTCAGGCCCACCGTCCTTTGCGCCATATCCAAACACATACCTAACTGCCCCACTCCAATCGCAAAGAAGCCACTCCCAACCACCGCGCGTCCACTTCGCCGAACCAAACCGTGACTCCGACTCCTCAGATTCAGGCTCATACACCGATAGTGACGGATCATCGCGGCGACGACATCGACGCCGCAAGCACCGCAGTCGAGATCGCGACATCGAAGACTCCCGCGACACCGACAGGCACCATCACCGCAGCCACCGCGACAGCAAGACCCAAAAGGTCGAGCGCAAAGACCGCGATACATTCCTTGGCGCCGGCGCCGGCGCTATCGTCGGCGATGCGATATTCCCTGGCCTCGGGACCGCGGCTGGGATTCTGCTCGGTGGTCTTGGGGGAAGGAAGCATGCGAAACGGAGTGTGAGTGAAGATAGGCATAGGCATCGGGATGCATATTATGAGGGAAAGGAAGAAGCGAGGGACAGAGGACATAGACACCGGGATGCGTATTATGAGGGAAAGGAGGAGAGGCGACGGGAAAGGGATCGAGATTATAGTGATAGTGGAAGTGAGGAGGAGAGGAGACGGAGACGTCATAGGGAGAAGAGGGGAAATGGATGGGATGAGGACAGTGCGACGTATAAGAGGGGATTGGCTATTCGATAGATCGACTTTTGCAATCGTGTGATTACAGGCTGGCCCTGGTGCGATTTTCGATACAAGAAATAATCCGAGTAGTTTGTTGAAAACACGTGCTTCATACGTGATCGTTTGCTCGACTCCTGAGATCCATGGCTTCGAGATCGATGCGTACATTATGCAACTTTTCCTCATCGCTGTGTCGTTTCCATCATACATACAAGAGATACATTCAGCATCATTCCATCCCCGTCCCCGTCCCCGTCCCCGTCCCCCGTCTCTGTATCCCCGGATGTCCCCCATGCCCGCTCACACTCTGCCTATGCCCCCCAACACCCTGCCCTCCCACTCCCGCACCAGCACCCGCACCCGCACCCGCACCAGCCAACATATCCAAATCAACCGGCGTTCCCGCGCCGAGCCCAAACCCAAACGCATCACTCCCCTGGGTCGCAAAAACGCCATCATCCCCCAAACTTGGGGGGTCCACATTAAACGGGACAAAGTAACTGCTCATCGGATCGAAGAAATTATTCCCTGTGGCGAGGCCCATGGCATCCAGGTGCCAGAAGGTATTATTGAAATCTGCACTCAGGTCGGGGAAGGGAGACGCAGACATGTCCATTTGGTGCGCGTGCGAGGGGTGGATCATGGTCGGCGAGGTGTTGAGCAGGGGGAGGTTGGAGTGATGGTGCGGATGGTGTTGGGGATGGTGGCCTGCAAATTCGGCTATGAATTGTTGGGAGGGGGTTTGGTGGTGTGTTTGGGATGCGGTGGCAGCTTGTTGGGCGGCGAAGTAGGTTGCCGGGTCGTAGCCGGCGGCTTCGAGGGCTTCGTGTTGCGAGGCGAGGTTCATTTGGTTGATGTGCTGCTGGAGGCGGGCGGCTTGTGAGTGGGGGAGGGATTGGGAGTTGTGGCGTTGGGCAGATGCGGTGGTATTAGGAGGGCCGTCTGCTTTGGAGATAGATTTTGGCTTGTTTTTGCGAGCTTGTTTGCGTTGTTGAGATGCCAGTGATGGTGGGGAGAGGGAGGCAAAGAATTCCTCGACGGATTGGAGATCGCTTTTTTGGCCAAGGACCGCGTCTGTACCTGGCTCGTTTGCGTTCGACTCTGCTGCGTCCTCGTAGTCGGTCTTCGACACACCATGTGGATATCTGTCAAACCAGTCGCCGTACTGGAAAATGCTGCCTTTCTTCTTGTCGCCTACCGAAGCGGGGCCCTTAAGCTGTGCGTCGGCGTGCTGGCGATATAGGTCTTTCAGGTTCTCGGCTATGTAGTGGAACATGCCCCAGTACTTCTTCATCTTTGTCAGGTATTTGACGTTGTAAGCCAGATACTTTTTCGATTGTGCCTCAAGCTTCGGGTTCTTCGAGAACACACCGTGTACGTGGACTGTTGACGAAAAGAAAGCTGAGTAGCCGGCGAACGGCGCGACGACATTGTGGTCCATGGCCTCGTTGATCAAGATCGAAATCTGGTTCGCGGCATCGAGCGCAGAGCGAGCGGACTCGGTTAAAAAGTCGTGTGGCATGTCTTTCGGTGGTCGACTGCCCGCTGTTGAAGGCAGGGCGAAACGATGCATAAAGAGCATAATCTGCTGCCACAAGATGTGTAAGTAGAGGAATGAGTTTGCCGTCTTTCCAATGGCATGGCTCTTGAGATTTTCTGGTGTGTAGACGAGCATCTCAGGCAGAGCCTCTTTGAACTCCTTTGCTTCCTTTTTGATTGAGTGGTATGTTGATTGTAACGACCACATCGGCTCAGCCTCGCGCTCTTTTCCGCCTAGATTCATGTACTTGATGAGCTTGCCCCATATACACACCAAGCGAATCGTGTACGCGGATACACCCATATTGTCGCGTGGGTTCGCTAGCTGCCCACTGTCAGGCGGGACGGGGTTTGGCACGTTGCCTTCTAAGTTTTCTGTTGGTGCATGAATCTCGTGCAGGTACAGATGCTCTTTGACCGGTAGTTGCACCTCAATATACTGCTCATGTACGAAAAGCGGACGATCAGTTCCAGATGAATTAAACCGGTCCATCAAGAAGCAAGACCACATAGTCCGCCTCCGAATCTCGCGGTCAGTGGCGCTCAGAGGTTTCCTGTCGGCTTCATTCACTAGTGGATCGTACTCGTTCTCCTTATGCAGCTGCAAAGCGTAGGCCATTCTTTGCGCCATACCACCGAACATCCAACTTCGCCCACCTTGACATGTGCCGAATTCGTGGAGTCCAAGCAAAAGGTAGACAATCAGTATCGTGATATTGGGCGAATCGTATCGTTTCAGGGCTATTTCCCGTGCTCGTTCGCCCCAGTTGTCACCTCGCAGGAAACACGGCTCCGTGCGTAGTTGAGGATGTGTCGAGAATCGGGCAGAAATGGCGCACATGGCTAATATGAGGACGGGCGGCACCTTGCCTGCTGCAAGTCTTCGCATAAAGCTGGGCTTGTGCAACAGAGGGTAACTTTGACCATACACGTAGTCAAAGTAGACTTCTGCAAGATGTTCCTGTATCTCCTTAGATGGCAAGCTCTCCGCACCCTCTGTGAGCAGCCTGTTGTCATCTGAATCTTTCGATCGTGATGCCATGCCTGCCGCATCAGGATCTGCTCCCTTCGACTTTGACCAGTCATCCAGATCGTTTCCAAATGCTTCTTCCGCAAGACGTTTCTTGGTGGTTGGCGTTTTCGGAGGCGCGCCAGGGATCGCAGGCTTCACAACGGACCGTCCGACGTTCGCTACAGATGGTAGGCTCTCCTTCGGAATCAGCTTGATGACACGGTCTTCCATGCGCTTCAGACGCTTGTCTAGCATAGCCATATAATCCGTTCTCGGCGCGGCTTTGCGCGTTGTGACCTTGTACACGCACGGTATGCGGCTGCGCAGACAGTGCTTACATGCCGGCTTCTCGCCTGAGCAGCGAATCTTCTTCCTTCGACATGCGATACATGCTAGTGGAAGTCGCTTCCTCTCCTTGCCAGCCTTTGTCTTCATCTCGCTCCACAGTGGAGGGTCCTGCGGGTCGTCTCTGCTTCGTCTCGATGTTGTGGAGTGGTCTGTGCCGTCGTTGCCGCTCAGCCTGATACCCAGCGCCGATGCGTCGTTCAGGTGATCTCCTATAGCAAGCATGCCCAGTGCAGGCGCACTCTCAGGACTTGTGTTGTTTCCATCATGTGGATGCCGTGGGCTGCCACCAATGCTCATTCTGTGTGGATGCGCGCTGCCAACACCACTTGCATTGTCCTCGCTCAGATGACCTATGCTCCCTCGATGGTCTGGGAAGCCGCCTTCAATCTTCACCCCATCGAAGCCTGTGCCGAAGCCTTGGGCCTGCGCATACGCGACGTCAAAATCCGAGAAGGAACCCATCATGTTCGAGGGGCTGATTCCAGCTGCATTGGGCGAGGACCGTAGTTCGGGGAGTCCGTATTCGTTCAGTATGAGAGAGTCGTCGTGCTCGAAGCGGGCCTGCGAGGGCGTGGCCATGGAAGTTGCGGTTGCGCCGTAGTCGGCCATGCTTTCTTACCTCGGGACGCCTGCGTCTATGCCTCGCCTATTGCAGAGGCTGTTCACATCGGGTCATTCAATACGATACCCCAGCAATGCTATCTCGCGTCGGTCTGTGAGCGCCCGCCACTCATGGCAAGGCAGATTCAGATGTCGGAGACGTCGTGTGCGTAGTTCGGAGGAGCGCCGGGCGAGGAATGCTCAGCGGGCTTAGTCTAAGCTCCGACTTTCTCCACAAGGCTAGTGGGGAGGCTAAGCGCAGTATATTTCTATATGTGGGATGTGAGAGAGCTAGTAAGCCAGTAGCAGACGGACAAGAATGACCGAAAGGTATAGAGAGCAGCAGAACACGCGGAGACAATTCGGGCGTCGAAGATGAGATTTACGATGACGGGCTGTGATGTAGCATCACCCGCGCAACAGGTGGCTGCGCTCTCTCCGCAGTCTGCGGCCAGCCATGTCCAAGTGCGGGCTGGAGAATTACGACGGACAGGGATTCTCGAGGCATGGCGGTCCTGCTGGCGTCGATGTAATCGCGCCGACAGGATTCGCAGCCTGGGCTCTCCCGCTGAGGTCCGATTGAGGCAGGCGAACAGGCCGCCAATGGGCGCTTGCAGCCCTTCCCCACATGGGCGCGCCTAGGAGTTCCCTATTACTCAGACATCACTCAGCAAGACGGGATGAACGCATGAAGTATTGGGAGCTGTCGCAAGCGGTCGCTGATCAGCGCATTGTGGATATTCACGGCGCATCAAATGCGAATGGTGATTTCAGCTGTCTGGCGGCTTCATATGCACATATACCTGTACGACGTTTCCAACGTGCTGCTGCAGCTCGTGACATGCAGACTTGGTGTGTGGAGTTACAGTTTGCGGGGCAGGCCGCTTCTTCATGCCTGCACGGTGAGGCCACGCGCTGTACATTGCAAATCTCATCTATACAACGAGCTTCCCAATCTCCGCATCCATTCAGCTTTGCTGCTTCGCGGGCTATTTCTTTTCTTCCGCGCGCAACGGCGCGCCGATCGCCTGGCTCATCTTTTATCACCGCCTATATGTATGCACCGCATGCAGCACATCCTCGTGATGCCTCTTCTCTCTTTCAGGCGTGAGGTTTCCAATCTGGAGTGATGACGTCTAGCAGCCACCGGTTAGTCTGGAGCGGGACAACGCGAGCTGCACGTTTCAGCCATCGGAAAATGCCACGAGGGCGGGCTCCCACGCTCGCGTTAACAGGGGTCAAAGAGCGATGCCAAAGTTCGAAGAGGAAGGGACGACCTTATTTCCAGAAGGCACGTTGCACGCGCATCCCCATCCGATCCATGACATGCGTGCTCGCATCTCGCATCTTGTGCATGTTCTTCCTTCATCGTTCGATTCGTCAAGATCTCAAATCCGTGCCCGTTGGCGAACAGATCTCACGTCTTCACGAGCGGGATTTAAGCTCCTTCCTGTTAAGTGTTGTATAAGGCAGTTTAGGCAAAACCTCACTTCTGAAGTCTCTCCACCTTTAAGCGTTCCATCGCTATTCAAGCTCTACTATGTTCAAGTCTTGATGTTACACTCGTGATCGTCAGCCAGGATGCATCCATGACTCGAGACACTCACCGTGCGCTGTTACTCATATGGTCTTGTCAGAGCCTGTCTTGTTGGCCACTCGTCGATAAGAGCGACCCTCAAACGTGCACTGTAAGCGCGGTTATATGTTATGCATATTGCACAGGAGTGGCCCGTTCGTCCGCTCCATTGTCAAAAGCTTACACGATGCAGACCTGAATTGAGGCGCATATTGCGCGTAGACGATGCCGCATGGGTCATATACAGGCTCGCAGTTGGCCAGGTCTGCAGAAGCCAGGATAAATCTTGGTTGTAGATCTTGCTGAAACCTATGCAGAACGTTTGTGTCACCTCTAATCGGTGTATTTACTTAGCGATACGTAATTAGAGTAGTCATCGTCTACTTCTGGCCCATGCGCAGTTTGGTGATATTTGATGACAGAACGTTGCCATCGAAAGCAATGCCTGTGATTTCTACCTTCACCTCTTTGCCTTCGAGTTCTTTGACGAGCAGATCATTCAAGACGTACTCCAAAGCATAGGCTCGCCCTACTCGCAGGTCATCTACCTTTATCAAGAAGTACGAGACTGGACCAGTGATGGCGCTGTACGGTAGGCGAGTGTCCCTTGGCCCATCGTCCCCTTGATAGGCCCAGCAGAGTCTGACGTGCTCGTTGTCTTCTTCACCGCATCGCTTAACGCGTACATCCCTGACAGCGGGGTGGACAGGTGATTGATGGAGCAGAGTCGGTACGATGGAAATTGAGAAAACTTCGAGGACGAGAACGATACCGGCGCTGCTGCTACCACCAAGGCAAAAGCCAATCTCTTTTAAACGAAGACCTCGTTCCGCAATGTTGGGTCCGCCCACCAGTGCCGTGACTGTGCAAACACATCCGGAGTCTTCGATGGAGATATACTGAATCTCGTCCGAATTGGGATCATCCATACTGGAGTACTTCAGATACAAAGTAGTCAACGCGCCTGCGATGGATTGCACAGTGCGACACGCGACCTCGATACGGAGGGTTTCATCCGCATGCATGTCCAGTTTGTATAATGGGAGGCGTCGATCTGCTAAGAATTCCCCGTCTATGGGACCATTGTGAGCTTCAATCACCAGCTTCGCCTGACCAGGACTATCCTCGAGTCGATATCTCAGGTGCGGATGCTTGTCGCGATCCTTCAACGGGTGAGGTAACGGTAGAATCGACTGGGCGCCAACTTGTGCGTGTAATCCGTGACTTTCGAACACCCTCTGCTTCTCTTCCTCACTGTGCCTGCCAAACGCGCGGGTGAAGTCTGTGTAGAAAAACGAGTCCGAACCTGCTGGAAACACTCGTGCATGTGCTATGATGGAGAATCCTTCGATGGGCTGATGACGAGAAGTAGCGTTCCCGCATGAGCATTCGAGATCGTTAGGGAGTGCTTCACCTTCCCACACGGTTCGCTCGATATTTCTACCGTGACCTGGGAAGTGTTCGAACGACCACGCTGGAGCAAAAACACCAGCGGCGAGCGTGATATCTGCAAGCTTCGATACAGCCATACCGGTCGTGGTACCACCTTTTCCATAGGTAGTCCGAGGTATCCCGAAGCCACTTCGGTTTTGCGCCCAAACATCGATGCCAAAAAAGACTTTATCAGAGTCAAGGCCAGCCTGCGTAGCGACAATTTTCGATTGATCGGCCTGTTCCGCGTTCCAACAGTAATTGGTGAGGACGCTGCCACACGCTTCCGCAAACAGAAGATTGGATGCATTCAGACTATTCTGATAGGATACCTCGTTGGACGTGGTGAGTGCGTCATACCTATGTCGTTTCGATCAGTCTATGTCTAACCTGTTAAAAGGTCTTTCGAGTGAGTACTGCTTACCACACAAGCTGCCTGCCTTTCCCAAGCTCTTCCCCCAGCTGTCGAAGGAAAGCTTCGAGAATATTTGCATGCCAGTTCTCCTTAGGAAAGGCCTTTTCGATATTGACAAGCCAGCCATCGAAGCCATAGTGTTTGGCAATACTGGCTAGCTTGCGAGCCAGATCAAACTTCATCTGATCCCCATCCTCAGTGTACTGTAGTAGTCTCCTTGCATTCTTCGCTTGTGGCTCAAGGATGAATGACCCAAGCGCTTTGACACCATTGCGATGCAGAGTATTTGTCCAGCTGGGCGGCGGTACGCAGACCAGCTTGTGAGAAAAGTACACAAACGTATCAACATATTGATTATACTCACACACGTATGTCTCATCAGTCACACCTATCTCTTGCGTGCTCTCGTACTCGTGGTAATTGCCAGACATGTCGTGACATACGAGTATATTCGCACCATGCTTTTCGTCTACTATTATCGAGCTAGAGCGTGGCAGTAGTGGTGTGTTTGCTCGTTGCAATGGATCAGACTCATGAATATCCCATGCCTCCAGTTGCGCGAAGGTATCGAAATAGGTAAACCCCCTTCGCCGGTCCTGTTCACGTCGCTTGCTGCGCTCTTCTGGAGTTGGACCACTATCCGGCGTAGGAAAAAAGTGTCGGTAGCCATCTCGAATGGGTCGAAGAATGTCTTTCCAGCCTAGCATGCCGGCCATGCTGTCATTCGTGATATGTCGCCCTTCCAGAGTGCGATTTCTTGACACTGAAAATGAAGAAATATGCTGCGTTTAGTGCACAAGTCACGATCGAACGAAACGTATAGCACCTAGCTTCCGAATCTTGTAGAAGTGTAGGTGTTCATAGGAGGCTTCGAGCCACAGAATGTGGATGAGCAAAATGTCGATCTGCTACCAGAGCGACAGTGCGCTCACCTGGTGGAGCGACCGCGTCGTGAATAGTACCGCCGTTGTCGACATTCGGTCAACAGTAAGTTTGGATGCGAGTGGTGCTGCGGCCAGTGACGTCTGAGCGACGGCAGGGGTACGGGAAGTTGGGTCTTGGCATGCAAGGTTTAGCTCTCAACCTTATACGCATTGCAGCTGCTCCCTCTAAACGTGTCATTTCACGACAACATCAGGTCTTGTACGCTCTTTAACGACCCTCAACGCTGCCCAGCGCCTTTACGCGACCCACACACTGGCAAGACACAAATTGCCGCCAACATGAATCTCTTCAGACTACTGGGTAAGTCTGCACTTAATGTTGCGGAGTTCACGGAGGTGTCGAGGGATGGATATGCGATGTTTGGTCGCAAAGCTAACAGTGGCTTATAGGGGATTTATCCCACCTTTTTTCCATTTTGATACTGCTCCACAAGATGAAAACGTCAAGCGTACGCCAAATACAACTTTTCCGAAGCCTTGCGCATTCCTAACGGGCACACAGAGCGCGTCTGGCATCTCGTTCAAATCGCAATTCCTCTACCTTATGGTTTATCTTACACGATATGTCGATTTGATATGGACCTTCTACCAGCCTGATCGTCTCTACAATACTGTGTTCAAGATTGTCTTCATCAGCACGTCCGCGTACACTGTCTACCTCATGCTCAACGACTACAAACCGACCCACGATCCGAATCTGGACACGTTCAAGGTGCAATACTTGCTGGGAGCGAGTGCGGTGTTGGCGGTACTCTTTCCGTATAGCTACACGATCTCTGAGGTGGGACTTTCCCATGGCAAAGCAAAATATAGCTAATGGCAGTAGATCCTCTGGGCCTTCTCTATTTGGCTCGAGTCTGTCGCCATTCTTCCTCAACTATTCATGTTGCAACGCACTGGCGAGGCGGAAACGATCACAACACACTATCTCTTTGCGCTAGGTGCGTACAGGGCGTTGTACATTCCTAACTGGATTTACCGCTACTTCTTCGATGTGCCGAAGTTCTACGATCCTATTGCAGTAATTGCGGGCATCATACAGACAGTGCTGTACTCTGACTTCTTCTACATCTATTACACAAAGTGAGTTTCTGCAAGTATCGTGTGGCTCGAGTACGATTGCTGAGCATTTTTAGGGTCATCCAAGGCAAGAAATTCAACCTCCCCGTGTGAACGATTACCTTTCGTCGAATCACGTATTTCCGATTGAGCGACGCATATTGACTGTCATTGTATTCGTGTACGATAGAACCATAGTGATTGAGCACCAACAATTGGCGTTTGTAGGGTTCACTGGCTGGGACCCACGAACATGAAAGGGTTGCGCCTTTGGCCCTCAGGAATGGCGATACGGGCGCAACGAGTCCCACAGGTCAGAGGCTCCGGGCTTAACTCGCGCTGTAGAAGGACTGGCCAGTGTGGAGTCTTTCAAGCGCAACCTGCCTAGCTAGTTGCAATAGAGTCCCAATGAAGAGACTTCTTTGGCAGTAGCTTTCAGCTCGGATTCCTCAACCTGCGTCATATAAATCTAGACAACCACTGTGCTGCAGTTGTGAAGCGCGCTGTTGCGTCATCTCGAAGTAGATGAGGCTGAGACACGTGCGGCCCCATCTGCAGGCCCCAGGCGCCACTGCGGACGCCGGTCGCGCTTGCCAACCCAGCCTGTGATGGCGACCAGCAGTCACTCACATCCGCCCGTCACCACTCCAACCTTTGTCCTATACGAACCATATTAATTACATCCGCTCGCTGCTCCCTTTCTCAACTTCCGTCCTGCCGATCCGTTTGCCATAACCTCTCTCACATTATTTGATCTACGCAACTGCGCACGCGAGGCTACGAATTACAAATACACAAAAGATGTTTTGTCTACGAAGCTGGATCCCAGTACTGTTCTTTCTGTATGTCGAACCTCCTGAATGTCGACATTTGTTTGGCACATCGCTGACACTCAGAAGCTTACGGACACATGCGTCCCCTGTTTACCTCGTTCTCTTCATCTCGGCAACATACTTTCTCAATCGACCCTGCGTATACTGCTCGCTACTCCTGTTCATCCTCGTCGTCGCACTATTCGATTTTCACACGCCCTGGTTCGATCCACCGCTCACGCCCGACACAGCCGAATACGCCCTGAACGGGACGACGTCGTTGCAAGACAGTATCATAGAGACCGCAGGGATAGTTGCGCAGGCTGCGAATTACACTGCACAAGCACTTGTCAAAAGCGCTGTTGACAATGTGCGAGGGAAAGTGGGTCAGACGAATAGCGGAAAGGAGTACGAATGGGTCAGAGGGTTATTGGGCAAGAAGGAATGGAAGATACAATGTTTAGACGTGTTGATCCGGGTCTGAAAACAAGGGCAAAGTTTTTGAATGAAGCTGCAGAGCAAGCACAGCGTGACTGATCAGCGTGCGCAAGGGAATTTTGAGATACCACTGCATCACTGGCGTTTGGGTCTAGAGCATCTTGCGGTGTCCACAGTATACCACTCTGCTAATGTTGGTCATGCGGAAGGTCCTTCCAAACCGTTTTGGTCACACAAGCGCGAATCACTATACTACCAAGGATTCGTACACCGGACCGGACGTGCACCACAGACAGGGCGAATCTTGGACGCCAGAACTTATGTCGTATGGATCTGTTCTACCCTCCAAGCCATCATCTTTATGTTTGCCCAAAACGCCCTGTCGTCTTTCCAGATCTATCTCCCCGCCAATGTTCAGTCTTTGTTGGATTGAGGGCGCGTGCAGATGTTGTCGATCAATATTCACCGCGTGCACATTCGTGGACATGGATGTCATTTGCCTTTTGTAAGCATCCACTATTGCCGAAGAAAGCCACAAATCCAGATCTTGAACCAGAATACACGCAAGGTATGTCTGCCTAAGCATGTCACTGCAATTGATTCCCCGCGCTAGCCATGCTGCACGGATCAGCCCGCAGTGGGGCAACCGTACCAGACGCGCACCTTCCATTCGGAGCGTGCTTGCATTGATGCGAGCTCACATCTCACGCAATTGAGCTCCGCTCTTCACTCCGACCCCTCCATTAAAGCTGGCTGCCCTTCGTATATCTTCGAGACTCTGTTTTCGATCACAGTCCTCGACTAAACTTCGAGTTGCGCCACAGCTTTCGACATACTCAGCGAACGCCAGTCACCCCACCAAGAACTCTAGAAGCTTTTCTGCCAAAGCTCGACAGCTTTCTACGACTCAACGCTCGCCTAGAGTCATACCGAGACTCGCTGCCGCTAGGTCAACAGCCTTTGGCATCCAGAAGAGATTCTGTCAAAGCGAAGTGACGAGCGCATTTGCAGACATGGCTTCAGACAGAGATATCCTCCCGTCATGGTTAGTCCTACACATGGTTCGACAGGGCTCTGGATGTTGCCTTAGAGATGACTGAAACCTAACACACTTCTACTCAGGGCCAAGCCTTCGCACTACAACCTGTTCCTCCACGATCTCGAATTCGGCGGCAAGTTTGGTTACCAAGGCACTGTCACAATCACCACGAAAATCGACAAGAGCGATGGCTTCAGCGATCTCGTCCTCAATGCTCATCAGCTCAAGGTTCACAGCGCTGAGCTCAAGGCTGGCGACGCTACGAAGTCGGCAAAGGACATCTCATACGATGAGAAGCGACAGCGTGTGACACTGGACTTCGGAGAGAAGGTTAGCTACTCTGGAGAGGCTACACTTGAGGTGAAGTTCGAGGGCACCGTCAACAATGTATGTTAGGCACAGACTCTGGCTGCTGGGATGGATGCTAAGTTGCCACATAGGTCATGGCAGGATTCTACCGTTCCAAGTACAAGCCAAAGGGCGATGTGCCAGCATCCGTTGCCAAAGATGACGAGTTCCACTACATGTTTAGCACGCAGTTCGAGTCGTGCGACGCCCGCCGCGCTTTCCCCTGCTTCGATGAACCAAACTTAAAAGCGACTTTCGATGTGGAACTTGAAGTGCCGAAAGACCAAACAGCACTCAGCAACATGCCCGAGAAGGAGATCAAGCCGAGCAAGCGCGACGGCTTCCACACGGTAGTTTTCGAGCGAAGCCCAATCATGTCGACTTATCTTCTGGCATGGGCGATTGGAGACTTCGAGTATGTTGAAGCATTCACAGAGCGCAAATACAATGGCAAGAACATTCCAGTCAGAGTCTACACCACGAAGGGCTTGAAGGAACAAGGTCGCTTCGCCATGGACAATTGCCATAAGATCGTCGACTACTTCTCGGAAGTCTTCCAAATTGACTATCCTCTGCCGAAGGTGGATCTTCTGGCAGTGCATGAGTTTGTAAGTAATCGCAGACCCCTACCAGGGCGACCTCCTGCTGATCCCCTAGCCAATTATATGTGCCCTTTCCTCCTTTGGAGAAATTCAGCTGACCATTGCTTCTAGTCACATGGTGCTATGGAGAATTGGGGTCTCATCACCTACCGGTCAGTTTAGTCAATGTGCCTAACGTACCATTGCTGACACTCTCCAAGCACAACTGCTGTTCTCTTCGACCCAGCCACATCCGCTGACAGTTACCGAAATCGGGTCGCATATGTCGTTGCGCACGAGCTTGCCCACCAGTGGTTCGGTAACCTCGTCACCATGGACTGGTGGAACGAGTTGTGGCTAAACGAGGGCTTTGCCACATGGGTTGGATGGCTTGCCATCGATCATCTCTACCCTGGTACGTGATGGACTAATGTGTCAAAAAAGCAAGCGCTAACGCTACTAAGACTGGAATGTCTGGGGACAGTTCGTCGTACGTCATAAATCAAGAGGTATATTCAGTTCTTGCCATGGCTGACGATGTCTAGACTGATTCGACGCAACAAGCATTCGCCCTTGACGCTCTGCGTACATCACATCCCATTGAGGTTCCAGTATATGATGGCCTTGAGGTCGATCAAATCTTCGATCATATCAGCTATCTCAAGGGAAGCTCTGTTATTCGTATGCTGAGCGCGCACTTGGGAGAGAAAGTATTCCTACAAGGTGTTGCGGACTACTTGAAAGCCAACCAATATTCCAACGCCACCACTAACGATCTATGGTCCGCCCTCAGCAAGGCTTCCGGTCAAGACGTGAATAGCTTCATGGATTTCTGGGTGCGCAAAATCGGTTTCCCCGTCATCACCGTAGCCGAAGAGCCTGGTCAGATTGGTCTCCGTCAGCAGCGCTTCCTGCTATCTGGTGACGTGAAGCCTGAAGAAGATGGAACTACTTGGTGGATCCCACTCGGCCTTCATACTGGTCCATCAGCTTCTGCGGCATCAGTACATGAGACAACGGCCTTGACCAAAAAGGAAGACACAATTCGGAACGTTGATGATGGCTTCTACCAGATCAACAAAAACCTTACAGGCTTCTACCGGACCAATTACCCGGCGGAGCGGCTCAAGAAGCTGGGCGAAGCTCGTGCACAGTTGACTGTCGAAGACAAGATCGGACTGATTGGTGATGCTTACGCCAACTCCATCGCTGGATTCGGCTCAACAGCTGGTCTTCTTGCCTTGGTGGAGCGTTTCTCGGATGAATCGGACTATCTGGTGTGGTCACAGATCTTTACCAACATCGGCAACGTGCGCAGCGTTCTGTCTGGCAGCGAGGATGTCAGCGAAGGCCTTCGCAAGTACCATCTCAAGCTCATAACACCGGCTGTGGAGAAGATTGGCTGGGACTTCAAGGATGGCGAGAGCTTCCTTACTGGCCAATTGCGCGCCAGTCTCATCTTGTCTGCTGGTGTCGTTGGCCACAATGCCACTGTTGACGAGTCCTTGAAGCGATTCGACGCTTATCTATCCGGGGATAAGGCTGCCATTCACCCCTCGTTACGCAGGGCCATTTTTGCCACTGCGATCAAGAATCGCGGCGAGTCAGCACTGAAGGCCATTCAGGAAGAGTATCTTACAACCACCTCCATCGACGGTAAAGAGATCTGTCTGCAATCCTTCGGCCGTGTCCAGACCCCTGAGCTTGCCAAACAAGTTCTGGAATTTGGCTTCTCAGATAAGGTTGCTATGCAAGACAAGCACTCCGCCACGATCGCTCTCGCCAACAACAGCAAAGTACGCCCTGAAGTCTGGTACTTCATCCGTGACAACTGGGACTCGAAGATTCATCCCACACTAAGTGGTAACAGCGTTGTCCTCGAGCGTTTCTTGCGCTTTGGCTTGAACAAGTTCGCGGACGAGAAGATTGCTGATGAGATTGCGGAATTCTTTAAGAACAAGGACACTCGTGGTTATGACAAAGGTCTCGAGGTCATCGACGATACCATCAGGTCGTACGCGAAGTATGCGAAGAGAGATGAGGCTGTCGTGCGTGAGTGGCTGAAGGCCAATGGTTACCTATCTTGACTTGCATCGAGACTGTAGCCTCGGGTTGGTGTGTACTAAACGAACCGTTTGAGAGGGACCTTACAGATATGTAGGTTAAGTGTGTACTCGCAACTTTGCCGTGAAACGGAAATCCAATCCTATTCGCAACACAGGTTCGTCCTCTGTTCGCTTATGTTTCTAGATCGGCAACGGTCGGTCCTCTGCATCGAAACAAGCTTAGGCGCCTCGGCAGACAGGGTAAATATGTTAGTGCAACCACGGAACAATCAATCCAATATAGTGTAAAAATGGGACTGGTCACTGCATAAAACGTGTATCCCAGGTTGTACTAGCAGAATCTGGGGAAATATATGCACGTCACGTTGGATGCCATGCGTGATTGGTGGGTGACTTGGACATTGATGGAGAGGTGAGGGGAACGGAGCTTGAGCAGAACAGCGATGCATCCGAAAGAGAGGCGCGTGACGAGGACTCCACGTGCTCGACGGAACGAGCGAAGTATCGTTTCGACGGCTCATCGTCTCAGTCGTTCTGATCGACTCCAGTTATGCCATCGTTCGCTCGAGGCTTCATACGCGCAGCGCTGTTGGGATGCTTCATTCTCACTCTCATCACCTTGTCCTTGCTATACGACCGTCGAGCGGCTCGATACGGTGGGCAGAGTTATAATTGGCTTGCCCAGCAGCATGAGCCGAAACAAAAGTCTCACAATAATTACGCTGCACACAATAGACTTGATCTAGATGAGAAACAATGTCGAACTGCCTACCCTCTTCTCTTTACCGATAGCGATGGTGCCGTCGCGAGAGGAAAGTTCAAGCTCGACAAGACTGAAGCTGAATACAAAGGCCTTGTACAAGGTCGAATCCTGAACAATAACGTACGGCTACCATAACCCCCAACCTACACACCTCGAAGACCTTCCAGTCCAATGACTGTATTCTGCAGCTCTATATCCTCACCACCGCCCCCGACACCCTCCCCCAAATCCTGCACCAGCGCACAGCAATCCTATCACAACTCCACCGCGCAATCCTCACGTCTCCGTCTGCATTAGCAAACACGTATTTCGCATTTACCATCAACGACGTCCCCAAGAATGACTCCTGGGGCTTTGCAAGACCGAACAAAGACACTGGGTACGACATATGGATCATGCCCAGCTTCAGCGGGTGGAGCTGGCCAAAGGCTGGACTGGGGAGTATGGATGATGTGCTGCAGAAGATTGAGCGCGTCGAAGACAAGTTATCTTGGGACCAGAAAGAAAGCCGCGTGATATGGCGCGGCACACCATGGTTCAATCCCCTCGGCCACCCAGATTTGCGCAAAGACCTCCTCAAAGTCGCGCGTGGCAAGCACTGGGCGAGCGTCGAAGCACTCAACGAGACTAATAAACTAGATATTGAAGAGTTTTGTAAGTACAAGTATATCGTGTATACTGAGGGTGTGACGTACTCGGGTAGACTGCCGTACCATCAGGCGTGTGGGAGTGTGCTGCTTATGGCGCCGTTAGAGTGGGTGAGCATGAGTGCCGTGCTGGTGAGGCCGATTTTGGCAGGCGACGTTGTGGCGCCGTCTGGGGTGGATGTGGAAGTGAAGGATAAGGAAGGGAAGGTTGAAGGGGTGGTGAAGACTGTCGCATCGTGGGAAGGTGCGAATGCGATCTACGTGAAGCCGGACTTCTCGGATCTGGAGGCTGTTGTGGAGTTTTTGGAAGAGAGACAGGAGGTCGCAAGGCGAATTGCGAGGAATCAGCGGGAACTGGTGGTTGATGGAGGGTATTTGAGCACGAGTGCTGAGACATGCTATTGGCGTGCATTGATCAAAGGGTGGAGTGAGGTCGCGGTTGTTGATGAGGCGAAGTGGGGTGATGAGACTGGTGAGAGGTATGAGACGTGGCTGGTGAAGGAAGTTAGCAGGACGAGAGAGGGAACGAGAGGAAGGATCGGGAACATCAGTGGCGGAGGCTAATGGCGCGGTACTGCTTATTAACTAAGACAAGTCGGAATGTACCAGACCTTCACTGTGTGTTATTTAGAGTTTACTGAATGTTGCATAAACAATGGGTTCAATAATGGAGGTGGAGGCACTATATTGTGTAACATCCCGATGCGGACACTTTTATTCGATTAGAACAGGTTTCAGAGGAGTGTGCTTGTCCTCAGCAATATGTCGCTCATGTAGTGTGACTGCTGAACTAGCCGAAACTCTACACACCATAGTGTGCCTGAAAAGAAAAGTCTACTGAGACTGTTTGTTTCCAGACTCGCTTGTGGTATCGGCAAAGAAGTCCAGCTATACCTAGATGGTTTGTTCAGGCCTGAACGTGACCATCCGGGATCACTTATGGTCGACAGCAACGACAAATTGCACTCCAGTGAGCAACTCTTCGCGGTCGATATCACTCATCTTCATACTACTCTCACTCCGAGCCGAGCTTTGTCCTGACCTGAGAGACATCTGGTCGCGAATGTTGTGGACCCACGAATCGACTGATGGCTCTCGTGCTAGTCCGCGCAATGTAGGCAGACAGCAAGCGATGATGCCAAGGGATACCTCGAGGATATTCCAGAAAAGTGATGTAGTAATCAACACTGTTTTCGAGTTAGTATTGCAGAATGATTGTGGTAATGAACGGTCCACGTACGATCCTGATCGAGCGAGACATCGAAGCCGACTTGGCGGGCCCAAATGTCCCAAATCATGCGAATCAGCGACGCAATCGTAGCCCTAACAGTGTCAGCACACTCCACGAAGTTGCAATTCCGAGAGCAAGCTCACAGCGTGCCCAACAAGAATACCAACAACACACCAAATTTCTTCTCAAATGGCAGCTTCAGCCCCCAAATCTGTGCTCATCAGTATCTTGAAGACTTGCTTATGCATGTGAGAATAGCTTAACACGGGAACTGGCATCACCAGAATCAGCACATCGCTCACAAAATCCGCGACCGCGAACGAAAAGAACAACTCGAGCGTATCCACGCAGTTCTCAATCAAACTTATTGCACTCGTCCACCACGCGCTAAAGTTTCCTTTACACGCAAACATGAACGCGAAGAGAAATCCCGTGGTCCACAACAGGATGACACCGAGCATGCTGAGGTAAAGTAGATTCTGTGCATTGCGAAGGTTGGTCTTGTCGACGACGAAAATCCGCCGGTAAAAAAGGAGGACACTGGCTTTGATAGCGCCGAGGGTCGGGACGGATAGGACGAGAAAGACGTATTGGAGCTTTTTCAAGTATCAGCGTGAAGATGTAAGCTTGACTGAGGGGAAGGCGCACGCGAGCTACAATGATAATTTTGTCGTTTGACGTGTCGAGTGCTGTGCGAGTGACTAATGGTGCGGTGATGGGTGTTGGGTATGCAAGGGCCTTTTGCGCTACGCCTGGTGAGGTGGTCAGTTGTTGTTCTTCGCGAGAAGCAGGAATAATGTTGAAGTCACTTACCGATGAAGAGGGTGCTTGCGAGACCGCAGGATAGCAGCTGAGACTTCAGTGAGCGGTTTTGTCGATCGGTACAAGAGGTGAGGTAAGTACCAGCGAAGCAAAGCAAAACCAGTCGTCAGCTTGTAGTGACTGGCGACGTGTTCTTCGAGCTAAGATTCTTAGGAAGACGACCGCGATGTCAATAGCGAGCATCGTTGCGGTGACTCCGACCACAGTCGCTGGAGACTGTGTTGGCATCAACATCTTGGAGGAGGTGCTTGTCCACGACGATTGCGACGTAAGCGTTTTTCGACGAGTTTATCGATGTAAGATATCAGATGCGAGGTCTAAGCCTTAATCCGTTGAGATCTAGTTGCTACGGGTCAAATACGTGTGTCGTATCTGCCGTGAACATCATATTGCCACTCCCAGGTTCGGAAGACGTATAACATTTTGAACCCCGAGAATTCTCTTGTCTAGTCCATTGAAGACGATAACGGGAAATGGTGCTGCTCGTGATTGTGGTCCGTGATGGGTCGCGACATGGTATCGACAACATGATGCCAGGGTGCATTTTACTGTCGCTGGATATAACGAGCATGGGTATTTCAACTGATCGATCTTGCGAGAGCCGTTTGGGTTTGCTCACTTTGGCAGGTTGCAGTTTTGGAAGTGATGCGCTCATAATCCCGAATCGTTCTCGCATGATGATCTATGGTTCATCAGTATCCATTCTGTCATCGCATCGGGCTATCTTTATCCACTTCTTACCACAAGAAGCCCTGTAGTACTTTCCGTATCTTACACTTTCGGAGTAGTGTGATCCTTCATCACTAGGTGTAAGCTTGTGCTTGGTTGGCGCATGCAATCATAAGCGTTTATATTGCGGCGCAGGCAAAGCTTGACCATGACAGGGTAGTCCTTAGTGAATGCTTGATTCCCGAAAATATATTGGAAGTGCCGTCATGGATGCTCCAACGCTCTTCGCATTCACTGTCGCTTGGCTGCGTGATTTACCTCACACCCGACGTGCAGCGAGAACGCTGACTTTCTTATATCGGGCACTAAGCGTACCTCTCAATCCCAGCATCAGCTTCCACGATTATCTTGAAGGGTTCGAAGGTGCCTTTCATCAAAAGATATTCACCGATTCGGGTCGCGGTGGCATCAGCTGCTGTGCCCCGCCTGCGCGTTTCACAAGCATTTTCCCAACCTCACAGGCCCTCGCCGTTTGCGCTGATATAGATCGGCAGTCGCAGGTATACCCTCTGGGAAGCGGCGCAGCGAGGCTGTACAATGTTTTGGTCGTCCAAGGACGGTGAAAGTCGAAGCGCTTGATTGACTGTATTTGTCCTCGTCAAGTGCTTCTCAAATACTCAACCATGACGAACCTCACTTTACTGCTGCTCACCGGACTCGTAGCATTTGTCCTCTTGCGAAACGTGTACCGCCGTATTATCCGCCGCAACCGAGCGCGTCGCAATGGGTGCGTAGCTCCGCCGCGATATCACCACAAAGACCCAATCTTTGGGTTCGATCTCTTCGTAAAGTACATGGACGCCCTCAAGGCGGAGAACTTCCTCGACTTCAATAAGCAGATGTTTGATAAATTTGGAAAGACCTTCGAGACCAACGTTCTTGGAACACGAACATATCGCACGATCGATCCCGAGGTAAACAAAGCTGTATTCATAACATATGCGACGAGATTTGGACTCCAACCCCTCCGATACGAGGTTGCGAAGCATCTCTGGGGCAATGGGATCATAGTGGTGGATGGAGAGCATTGGAAGCATGGCCGAGCCTTGATGAGGGGCAGTTTCGAGGTTGTTCACCTTGCCAACTTTGACCGCCTCAGGGCTCATGTCGATGTTTTCATAAACCTCTTGCCCAAGGATGGCTCGACCGTAGATCTCATGCCACTCTTCCAGCGACTGGTGAGTAGCAGCAGAAACACGAGAGGGCAGTGGTTGACTATGTCAGATCCTCGACACTTCGAGCGAATTCATCTTTGGAGAAGCAATGAGTGCTCTCGAAGATCCCAGTTTTAGTACAGGTTTCACGGAAGCATTTGCCTATGCGCAAAAAGGCACAGCAATACAATCAATGTTGAAGAAATTGAAGGTTCTCCATCGCGATGAAAAGTGGTGGCAGGCTTGCAAGACGATCACCGATTACGCGGATAGGCACGTAGAGAAAGCACTGCAGCGTTTGAGCGAAAGAGAAAGCTCCGAAAAAATCGATAGCGATAGCAAGCTCCAATCGCGACTACGTTTGGTCGACGAGATGGCCAAGGACACGCAGGACAGGCTCACACTACATTCCCATATCATCAGCGTGTTCAGTCCGGCACACGACGGCGCAACTATCACCTTGACCAACGCAATGTTCCACATCGCGAGACATCCAGCAGTCTGGGACCGGCTTCTTCAAGAGCTTACACCGACCAAGCACCAGAGCCTCACCTATGAGCTTCTCAACTCGTACAAGTATCTCGCGCATGTGCTGAAGGAGAGTGAGTCCTTCCCCTTACCATACATAATGTAAAGAACATGGCTGATGACGTCGTGCTTCAGCCCATCGTATCACGCCCATCGCAACTATCAACCAGCGCCAATGTCTCAAAACCACTATTCTCCCCTGCGGAGGTGGTGTAGATGGCAAGTCACCGCTCTACGTTGAGAAAGGCGACAACCTGGAGTTCAACTACCGCACTATGATGCGCGATAAAACCTTCTGGGGCGAAGACGCAGATGATTTTGTTCCAGAACGTTGGGAGCGCATTCGACCAACATGGGAGTACACGCCATTTGGTGGCGGACCTCGCATTTGCCCGGGCCAACGCCTGGTGTTCACCGAGACAGTTTACGTTCTCGTGACTCTACTACGCAGCTTTGAGAAGGTGGAGAATCGAGATCCTGTCTGGGAGTGGAAAGAAGAGATGAGGATGACGTTTCAGAGTAAGAATGGATGCTTGGTGGGTCTCATTGCGTGAAACCAAATGGGAGAATGACATTAGTGTATATCTGGTCGGATGTGTCACAGGTCTTCCTTCGCATCCTTTTCAACCGTACTCAAACGGGTGAACGTGAGGCGTATGGAGAAACTAAGGATCGCACAAACACTGCTTGTGAACGCATCACCAGAACGATCCAAAATATGTGTGTGTATACCGTCAAGCTTATTGATATCTCACCAGGCAGTCCAATGTATAGTTGAAAAATTCTGGTAGTATATGTGTAAATATCGTTGTTCTATTGCAATCGCTAGGACTTATCACAGCTCAATGTCAGCCAACTGAAATGGAACCGGTGAGCCTCTCTTCAGTTTTATCAATGCTCAGAAGATACAGCGTCTATCTACGTCTCGACCTTCGATGGTACCCGACGGTACTGGGGCTACGATAGTCAGCGCTCGCTATAATATCAAGGTTTGGAGAGAAGAGCTTACCGCTTGCCGGGCATGCTGCAAGAGCAACATTTTCTGCGTTTTCAGTTGTAGTCTCGTCGGCTGATCGGAGTACTAAGCAATTGTGAGCAGAAATGAGTGTTTAGATACAAAGCGAAGTACCATTGGTTGGCCGCGCAAAGGCTATATTGAGGTACGAAAAAGCGATGATAAGGTGAGGAAGCATATTGAAGTGCATGTTGTTCCTTTGGCGAGGACGGGCTGGAGGATCGTTGTGGAGGCTTTTAGCGAGAATGCGGGCGGACTGGACTTGACAGCTAGAGTAAGCACACAAGCAATAACTTATACTATGCCCTCCAGATTCATGAAGGACTCGCATCATGTAACTGTAGTGACTTCCGCAGTCGACGATCTCTGCCGCATCGCAATACGTGGCTCGGGAACTATACCTATGTTGAACATCATTGAATACATGCCGGTAACTAGCATTGAACGCCGAGATCAGCCAATGTGGCGAACAAAGTCATCAACCTCAGAACTAGCCGCACGTATGCCATTGGTCAGATTACGACAAATCCCATGTCCTAAATGGGAAGTGCTCGACATAACGCTCCGAGACGTGACGCTGCAATCAAGCCACGGGCATCATGGCTTTCCTTTCGTATCGCCTCAATGTATCGCATGGGTCATCATTGACCGAATCGTATCAAACATGATCATCGACGAAGGATTTCAGCTTTACTGTACGTACAGAGGGCAGACTGGGGTCAACCTTACAAGATATCGGGGATCAAAAACTTCGAGGCTAAGTTGCTGGTGTGTAGATCCTAGCGCTTGAGTAGTTTGGAGTCCATTTCATTTCTCGCATTCGGAAAATCATCTGATTTGAAGGCGATAGTATCAGCAGCTTTCATATGCGTCCGCATCAGACTCATACAATCTTCCACCGTGGACGAGAAAATGGAGTCAAGAGAGAGCAGCACTAGTATCGACATCGAAAGTTCGCGACCGCTGCTGGAAGACTCTCGCTTCGCTTCAAACAAGAGTTCCAACCATACCACAGCACCTCGTATCATTGTGTTGTGTTTTCTTCTCGTTGCCAATGTCGCCTTCTTCTTGGCTGCTCTCGCAGAATCCTCCCGGCATCACACTAACGAGCGGCTCTTGACATATTGTGCGTGCACCTTCCCCTTAGTATGGACAAGACGTTGACAATCTTAGCCCCGGCATCTACAATAACGCAATATATTCCAACCAAACATCGCGAAACAAATGAGACGTCATACAGCCCATTGGCCGGAAACCCTACCAAGGAAAACATCGAGGCATGGGAAGAACTCATTCAACGTAAGCGCTCGGATTGAAGTCACTGATCAATTACTGACAACATGAAGCGATGGTCTTCTCTGCGACGGAAAGTGACCTAGTCAAAGCAGGCGAGCCGCTCGACGCATCCGTTAGATTAGCAAAAGGCGGCTATGTAGCAGCACTTGGTGTATACCATGAGCTACACTGTTTGGTGCGCACTTAGCCCATATTTGAAGCTGGATTCGGCTCACAGAAATGTAGCGACAACTCCGGCTCTTTCTATACAGCGACGTTTTGTACCCCAACCTCACTACCGATAACATTCGATACCTGCAAGGCCATCTGGGTACGTCAATCTCTCATCCGAACTACCATTCTCCCTTTCTTCGAGAAGCTAACATAACACAAGGCCATTGTCTCGAAACCATACGCGTCTCACTCATGTGTTCTGCAGATACCAGCATGTACACATTCGAATGGGTACCTGAAGACCATGACAGGCCGCACCCAAGATCTCACGCGGTGCGGAATTGTGTGAATTGGGATAAAGTGGAAGCATGGGCGAACGAGAGGAAAGTCCCTCTTGACCCGATGCTTATAAGACCGCAAGGAGAAGCAGAGCGCATACATTTGTGAGGTTTTCTCGAGAACTTCTGGTGTTGATAGTGCAAATGTGTAGGGGCAAGGCCGCAATTTCGAGCTCACGGCCGATGTTTCAGATTGGACCCGCAATTGGGTCATTGCTGAGAAAAAAGACTACGGTGCGGACTTCCGATATCTGAATCTATGCGCCAAGCTATTCTTGTCGTTGATGAAATGAAGCAAAACACGGTCCTGCGTAAGTTCTTCGAAACCTGAACCACTCCGCAGAAGTCTCTATGCCTTTCCACACTCCACTCCGATAACACCATTTACTTTCTTCTCCGCTCCATTCTCCTTCGCAACTTCATCTGAGCCCTCCGGTCTGACATGCTTCTTCTCCCTCGTATCAACGCCTAGCCACAACAATTCTGGCCTAGAGTAATGGCCCACTCCGTCCACGAAATGTCTGACGCCAACAAGCATGTCCATGGGCAGTTCAGCGAAGATGAGGCCTTCCTGATCCGCTGGTATTGGTTTGGTCAATCTTCGGCCGTCTGGACCGTACACCGCTGAGTGGCCGCCGCCTGTCGGGCCGAACATCGGATTGCCTTCGGTCCGGTACGCTGTGACGCCCGTGGATGTCATGACGGATGTGCAATGTAGCACGAAGGTCGCGGTCTCAATGGCGTAGGATTGAGACAGTACCGCGCAGCCTGTGAATTGTCAGCGATCGTCCATTGAACCGAGTGCGAATCGCCTTGCGCAAACCCACCGTCTGCTGTCATGCTATACAAGCCCTCACTTCCATCTTCGAATGGATGAATTGGCGGCCAAGCAGAAACATGAATCTGCTCCCTCAGGCTCATCGTATGGTACTTGAGCAGCGGCTGCATGTGTTCCCAGCATGCCAATGAGCCAACTTTCCCGACAGCCTCGATATCAGCAACATTGTTCAAGCTTGAGCCGCCTGCATCGCCGAATACTGTGCGCTCCATGTGCGTGGGCTTGAATTTCCTTCGCTTCATGACGATTTCGCCAGCGGAAGAAATGATACATTGCGAAATGTACAAGCTGTTGTGGCTGTTCTCCGAAAATCCAAGAACAACGGCGATCTTGGAACTTCGTGCTGTAGCACAGATCTTATTCATGAGCGGGGAGTCGTATGAGAGGGAGTTCTTGATGTATTCCAGGGCCAAGGGAGGGTCAACCGGTCGCGCCCTGCACATCTCTGTTTTAGCTAAAGAGCCAAAAGATAGTCGCTTGCGACTCACCAGATCCATGCTGGATAACCACAGATCCACACTTCAGGAAATGCGATTAATTGGGCACCACCACTCGCTGCTTCTTGGATCAGTCGACATGTCTTTTCGACTGTGGCCTCAAGGTCGAACCAAACAGGCTCGTGCTGCGTGACTGCGACTTTTACAATGCCGGACATCTTGGAATGGCAGTACTTTTCGAGGCAAAGGGTTAGGACATGCGGAGCTTCACTAGCTCGTACACAGCTTCATATATGTTTTGGACCCTGCATTCGGCCCGCGCACCTCTCGTAGATCTGTCGGAAATGTTCCGTCCTTAAGAGTATCCTTATCTGCGAGTCGCCTTCAGCCTCGATGTCCATGCCAAGAAAGGTGATTCAAATGACCGATTTAGGGCAAGATGCCGTTTCGGCGAAGACATCGGCATCTAAATTGCGCTATAAGAAGTGCGCACTCTTTCCGGTCTTTCTTGTCTTCTCGTACGCCCCTCAATTGTGTATGACGATGGGGGTTTGGTGAGATGTTCTAGACGAGTCGAGCGAATGGGAGACTAACGGAGTGCGGAAGCGGAGTCGCACCCAAGATATGGTTATGTGGGGTAATGGCGCGGATGCTGATAGGACGTAACGTGTTTTACAAGCGAGTGCGCATTACAAGCGAGTGCGCACCCCACCAACTTTCTGCAACGTGTAAACTCCTAATTACTATGGCACCCCCAATTCAAACCCAGCCAGCTTCCTATGAGGCTGATATACACCTTGCTATCTCAGCTCTTCAGCAAGATCAAATTCAGAGTGAGGCAGTTGCTGCTCAGACGTTTAACGTCTCTCAAGATACACTCCACCGCCGATGCGCTGGCAAGCCTGCTCGACGCAAATGCCAGCCTAACTCAAAGAAACTTACCCAGCTAGAAGAGGAGGTGATTGTTAGCTATATACTTGACCTAGATCGACGTGGATTTGCGCCTATGTTCGACGCTGTACGTGATATGGCTGATAAGCTGCTGGCTGCGCGCGGCGCACGTCGCGTTGGCGTCCACTGGCCGCGCAATTTTGTCAAGCATACAGACAGTCTTACGACACGTTTCAATTAAGCGTACGATAGGCAGAAAGCTCTATGCAAGGATCCTGTGCTAATCAGAGACTGGTTTGAGCTTGTAGAGCAGACAAAGGCTAAGTATGGCATCTGCAATAAGGACGTCTACAACTTTGACGAGGCTGGCTTCATGATAGGCAAGATTACAACTCAGCTTGTCGTGACAGGGTCAGAGAGAAGAGGTAGACCAAAGGCTATCCAGCCAGGCAATCGTGAGTGGGTGACGTTGATTGCTGCAACCAACGCCACTGGCTGGTCAATCCCACCGTTCCTCATCTTTGCTGGCCGCTATCATCTATCTGCCTGGTACGAGGAGACAGAGATCCCACACGACTGGGCGATCGCAGTCAGCGACAATGGCTGGACAACCAACAAGCTAGGAGTTGACTGGCTAAAGCACTTTAATGCTCATACAAAGACTCGTGTTATAGGTGCACGTCGCCTGCTCATCCTTGACGGCCATGAGAGCCACCACTCTCTGGAATTTCAAGAGCTCTGCAAGGAGAACAATATCCACACGCTCTGCATGCCCCCTCACTCGTCACACCTACTGCAGCCAATTGACGTTGGCTGCTTCTCGCCATTAAAGCGCGCGTACAGCCATGAGATTGAGGCTCTGATCCGCCACCACATCAACCACATCACCAAGCTCGAGTTTCTGCCAGCCTTTAATGCAGCCTTTGATCAATCATTTACGTCAGCAAATATCTGCTCAGCCTTTCGCAGCGTAGGCCTCGTGCCTCTCCAGCCAGACGCTGTTCTGTCGAAGCTTGACGTGCAGCTGCGTACGCCTACTCCTGCTGCTCTTGTGGAGGCTCTCTGGGAGGCTCGTACGCCGAGCAACGTACGTGAGCTTGAGGCTCAATCAACTCTAATACGCGATCGTGTGCAGCGGCACAAGAGCTCATTGCCAGCCTCAATTATTCAGGCAATTGACCAGCTTAAGAAAGGGGCAGAGGTGATGATGCTTTCAGCTGAGCTGATGCACAATCGGATCACTAGCCGTGAGAGAGCTAATGAGGCAGCTACAAAGCGTAGACAGCGTAAAAAGAAGCGGATACAGAGGCAGGGGACCTTAA
Organism: Setomelanomma holmii; assembly: GCA_010015745.1. Classification (NCBI taxonomy): domain Eukaryota; kingdom Fungi; phylum Ascomycota; class Dothideomycetes; order Pleosporales; family Phaeosphaeriaceae; genus Setomelanomma; species Setomelanomma holmii. The sequence goes on from ML978166.1 coordinate 251,733, forward strand.
CAAAGGGAGAGGGAGAGGATATACTTGCTCACAAGGAGGCTGACCAGCAGATAGAGTGTGAACAGCGTCAAGGTGGAGAGCGATCAGGCCTTAGCCGACAGGTTCTGGCACGCTGCAAGAGGTGCAGAGAATCTAGGCATAACTCACGTACATGCAAAAAAGATACTTCAGATACCGCTTAGTATATTGTATCAATATCTTTATATTATCTCTTAATGTGGTTGAGATGTACGCCTGTAGCGTTGCAGAAAGTTGGGGGGGTGCGCACTCGCTTGTAATGCGCACTCGCTTGTAAAACACGTTAAAGCAAGTGTCAAGCATGAATTGTTGTAACGTAGTTGACAAGCGAGCGGGCCACCCTACCAACTCTGCGCACCTCTACAGGCGTGCAACTCCACCATATCATGAGATAATCTATAGATATTGAAACAGTAGATTAAGCAGTATCTATAGTATCTTTTTTACACGTATGTGAGTTATGCCCAGCCTCTCTGCACCTCTTACAGCGCGCTAGAGCCTGGCAGCTGAGGCCTGATTGCCCTTCACTCTGACGCTGTTCACGCTCTCTCTGCTGGCTAGCCTCCTTCTGGGCAAGTATGTCCTCTCCCTCCCCCTTTGTTAAGACCCCCTGCTTCTGTATTCGCTTTTTTTTACGCTGTCTACGCTTTGTTGCTGCCTCGTTAGCTCTCTCAAGGCTGCTAATCTGATTGAGCATTAGCTCAGCTGAGAGCATGATCACCTCTGCTCCTTTCTTGAGCTGGCCAATTGCCTCAATAATTGAGGCTGGCGACGAGCTCTTGTGCCGCCGCACGTGATCACGTATTAGAGTTGATTGAGCCTCAAGCTCACGTATGTTGGTCGGCGTACGAGCCTCCCAGACAGCCTCTGGCAGAGCAGCTGGTGAAGGCGTACGAAGCTGCACATCCAGCTCTGATAGAACAACGTCTGGCTGGAAAGGAACAAGGCCTGTGCCTCAAAAGGCTGGCAGAAATTCCAGCTTCATGATGTGGTTAATGTGGTGGCGGATGAGAGCCTTGATCTCCCGGCTGTAGGCGCGCTTTAATGGCAAGAAGCAGCCAATGTCAAGAGGCTGCAGCAGGTGGGATGAGTGAGGCGGCATGCAGAGCGTGTAGATATTATTCTCCTTGCAGAGCTCCTCAAACTCAAGAGAGTGGTGGCACTCATGGCCATCAAGGATAAGCAGCCGGCGTGCCCCAACTACCTTCCCCTCTGTATGCTTAATAAAGTGCTTCAGCCACTCTACACCAAGCTTGTTGTTCGTCCAGCCGTTGTCGCTAACTGCGATCGCCCAGTTGCGTGGGATCTCTGCCTCCTCATACCAGGCAGACAAGTGATACTGGCCAGCAAAGATGAGGAAGGGTGGGATTGTCCAGCCAGCAGCGTTAATTGCAGCAATCACTGTCGTCCACTCACGGTCACCAGGCTGGATAGCCTTTGGCCTGCCTCTCCTCTCTGACCCTGTAACGACAAGCTGAGTCGTGATCTTGCCCATCATAAAGCCAGCCTCGTCAAAGTTGTAGACGTCCTTGTTGCAGATACCGTACTTGGCCTTTGTATGCTCCACAAGCTCAAACCAGCTCCTAATTAGTACAGGATCCTCGCATAGAGCTCTCTGTCTATCGTACGCTCGATTCCATCGCATCTTAAGACTGTCTGTACGCTTGACAAAGTTGCGCGGCCAGTGGACGCCAACACAACCTGCGCTGCGCCGCGCCAGCAGCTTATCAGCCATATCACGTATAGCCACATACATAGGCGCAAATCCACGTTGATCTAGGTCGAGTATATATTTGACAATCACCTCCTCTTCTAGCTGGGTGAGCTTCCTTGAGTTGGGCTGGCAATCGCGTCGGGTAGGCTTCCCAG